>KZ112616.1:0-85451 GCA_002120305.1 Hypoxylon sp. CO27-5 | reverse complement strand
CCCCCCCCAACAAATGAATCCTTAAAATAAGATGTACTTTAAGGAGGTATATATGTAAATGGAATGAAGTCGAGAAGCAGCTGCTTCGATCTATGTTAGTTCGTCTCAAAGATAGAAGCTTTTTATATACACCTGCTCTCTTTAAATCCATAGTATGAATTAAAAGATGGCTACAGAGTCACATATCGAGGGTATCGTTGATACTCATACTCAAGCCCCTCCAAAGGCAGTTACACGAAATGAAAATGAACGAGAAGGCATCTTGGCTAGCAGCCGGCCTCAGTCGGTTGACGTGATCCAACAACAGTATCACTAACCTTTTAATTCGATGATGTTCCCCTATGTATTTGATTCTAACACTCATCAAGATACGTAAGCCCGCAGTCCAATATGGTAACAAGCATGAAGGTCCCTCCAATCATGCCAGAAGGAGACGACGCTCCAAGAGTCACGCCGCTTCACCAAGTGAATGAAAATCCTACCTGGATCAACTGTCCTAACTGCCAAAGGCGAACGAAAACAAAAATCACAAAAGAGGATACTTCAATGCAAATGTATGTGACTATCTCTTTCTACACTTTACGATAGACCCATTTCCATGGATATACCCCACTGCTTAAACTCCGACCATATAGGGTGGCAGGGATTCTGCTCTGCCTCTTCTGTATCTGCCTAGCATGTGCTCCATGTCTATGCGGGTGGTGCCAAAACACACACATTCATTGTTCGTCTTGCGGTACCCGAATTGCTACTATTCCTCACGACGGTCCAATGCAACTTGCTCCGATAGCCATGGGCAGAGAATAAACACCTCAGAGAGAAGCCGTTCTGAGCTATAACCAAGCCTCTCTACGATATATTAATAGCTATCTGGAAGGTAGCCGTATTTGTCGGATGCGGAGCGTCACGACCGCTTGGATAGGCACCTACCTTAAGTACCTACCTGGTCAAGAAGGAATTCTGTACATTCCCTAAAAGAATCATGGCTCAGATGTGGCGGATGGTCGATGTATAATTCTTAAAGGGGGTATTGGGGTTATTCTAAAGGATAAGATCATGTCCTACGGTTTTTAAGCTGGCTTTCTACCAATGAATCAACCATCTGGCTTACAATTTCATAAAATAATTGCTCCCTTGCATCATACGTATCATAATAAGACGTCTTTACCTCTCCATTGAACCAATGACATTCATATTCTGTTGGAAGTACAAATACATTTAGTTAGACGGAAGTGACGTTTGTCCGTTGGCTGCATCAATTGTCATCTAACAGCACACGCCCTGTCGGACGGTATAATAGCTGCTCTTTGGTCGCAAACTTCTAACTCACATTTATTTATTTTTATTTTTTTTTTGAAATTCTTGAGACTTCAGTTGTTGAAGGTGTACAGACATTAGCGTCACAATATGGAGTCCCAGATACAAGCGAACTACGAATGCTGTTGGATATTGCGAAAATGGGCTATTACCCTCCTGGTATTGATCATTGTACGATGATCCAATAATGAGTAAATATCTAGAAATATTACTTACAATATACAGTACCCGCTGCTAAGGGCTATTCGCTATCGATATTTCCATCCCCTCTCACAGGTTCCTGGTCCCAGGCTCTGGTCCTTCTCTCGCCTACCTTTTATAAGAGCTCTTCTCAGGGGAACCTTTATTCAAGACATGGAAAAGCTTCATCGGCGATATGGGCCGATTATGCGTATTGCGCCAGATGAGGTAATCTTCGCTCAACCGGAAGCCTGGACGGATATCCTTCGAAAAGACCGCCCGTTGTTCTTGAAGGATCCCCTGTGGTGGGCTGCGCAACCAGACCATCATGAGGCACTAATGACTGCCATCCACCCCGAATCTCATTCCCGTATACGTAAACTTCTTGCGCCGGGTTTTACGACGCGTGCCCTGAAATCCCAAGAGAAGATACTCCATCAATATGTTGACCTGCTTGTTGAGCGTTTATGCGACCAAGCGAGTCGGAAATCGACTATAGACATTACGCCTTGGTTAAACTATACGACTTTTGATATCTTCGGTGACCTTGGATACGGGGAATCTTTCAACTGCCTCCAAGATTCGCGATATCATCCTTGGATTTCGATGATCTTCGAGAGCGAAGCAGCAGCTATTTTCATTTACGCAGCACGTTTCTATCCTTTAGTTAACCTGATACTCACAAAATGTATCCCCCCATCTTTCAAGGAAGTACAACAGAATCATCGCCAGTTGATTGTAGACAAGGTTCAACGACGCCTAAATTTTGAGCTAGAGCGCCCCGACATCACGTCTTACGTAATCAAAGAAAACGAGGATAAAAGATTGCCCCTTGGCAGCATCAATTCAACGTTCCTTGAGTTAACGACAGCTGGGAGCGACACCGTGGCGACTGTTCTGGGAGGTACGTTGAACTATCTCGTTCAAAACCGGGATAAGTTGGGCATTCTGCAGCAAGAAGTCCGCGTCTTAGAAGAAAAAGACCTCAATCTCGGTACGCTTAAGGACCTCCAATACCTCAACGCAGTTCTTAAGGAAGGGTTGAGGTTGTGCCCACCAGTCCCGTGGATACTTCCCAGGCGCGTACCTGCCGGAGGGAGTTACGTATGCGGCACTTGGTTGCCGGCAGGGGTAAGCTCATAACGGCCATTTTGTGCTTCATCCTATTCCGCGTTGAGATGATCGTTCTAAAGGGTCAATGATTAGACTGCAGTTTCTATCCAAGTATATAGCATGAACCGCAACCCCGACTACTTTCATTATGCTTCATCCTTCCTTCCCGAGCGCTGGCTGCCTGAAGCAACTAAAGACCCGCTATCCCCATTCTCTAAGGATAGGTGTGATGCGGTACAGCCATTCAGTGTTGGACCCTGGAGCTGCTTGGGGCATAACCTCGCCTGGGCGGAAATGCGACTTATTCTGGCGAAGTTGATATGGACCTTTGACTTCGAGGCTGGGAAGAGGTTGGATTGGGAAAGTCTGAGGACTTTCTTACTCGTTGAAAAGAAGCCGATTGAAGTAAAGATGAAGATGCGAGAGGACTTACGGTCTATATAGTCTTGATTAAGACGGCAAGGTGTTTCTGACCACAGGAGGCTGTAGCACCATAGGTTTTATACTTATAATGTACCTATACTATATGATGTTCGCGTTGAAAACCATGTAAACGCGTCCTGGGCCTCTCATTAGATAAGCCGACCAACTCCCGTACTGTAGCTTATCTAATTCATTACCTAATTCTTGATAATTATGCACATATTAGAAATAGTTTTTTTTGCTATATATACTACCCGCATAAAAGTAATATGCATATAAAAGGAGAGGAAAACATCTCGGTGAGCGTTCGTAGCTCCAGCTTTCGCTATAGCCCCTGTAGCCCCTGTAGCTTTAGTGGCTTTAGTGTCTAAGGGTTCCTAAAAATACTACCTACCTTACCTCTTTTACTTCAACCCAGCGTGGAGAAAGGCTGCCGATATCCCTAGACGTGGTCGCTTTTTTGTCTTTTCTTGCAGCTCTAGGATCTAGCTACCTAGATAGGCAGCTTTCAGGGCCGGGTACAGAGGCCATATCTTATCAAGATGGAATTTGAAACCATTCCGCCGTCTAAGTTGCTTCGCAGGATTGTAAAATTGATATGCTGCGCCTCGATTGGGCTAGGCTTAGGCGTCAGCAAGCCTGGCCGATCTCTAACCATTCTAAGAGCCTATATATTCCTAAATTCATAGGTGAATTGCTCATCCTCAATATAGGTAATAGGAATGACTTCGACGTACCGAGATCTCATCACCGCCGTCCCTCCACCACTCAATCTCTCAAATGTGGTTGGTGCGGCCCCTTCTCAGCCATGCACGGTTTGTGCCAGACTCGTTCCCGACCGCTCAAGAGCCAAGCGTCTTGTCATAGAGACTGAATATGAGCTATTTGATAAGTTTCCAGACTTTCCAGTGCTAAAAGCCTCAGCGAGAGCTGGTTGTGCGCTATGTCGGCTTCTAAGAAAGACAATCCGATCCTCATGGGCTGTAGCGATGCGGCCGATGGAGCAGGAAGGGCTGGGAGTCCTCTCTACTAAAGATGGCGTCTGGGATGCACTCTTCGATATTCCTTGGGACCGCAAGGTTAGGATCTTCCATGCGCACTTTTATCTCACCAGCCGAAGGCTGCGTCATAACGAAGATTCATCGAAGTTTCTACAAAAGTTCATCATAAGATTCGGTCCGGCAAATCTACCGACAGAAGCAGACGGCTGGCCATATAAGAGACAGATTTATCAAGAAGCAGAATTTAAAGTGTTCGACTCAGCAGGTGAGGAGATAGTCCGATGTCATCCTGTTTCGCATACTGAACTAGTCAGACATAAGCGAGGTAGAAGATTCGGGTGACAACTTTGGCACCCGACGTCCTCCTGATGACAATGCGCTATCAGAGCGCAATGTTACGCTCATGAAAAAATGGATATCTACTTGCAAGAACCAGCACACTGCCTGCCAGTTAAATGCATCCACTGACTGGCTACCCACACGCCTTCTCGAGATTTCGAATTCAGGCAGGTTCGATATTCGGCTCGTGGAGACTCGCAATCTCCTCAGTAGGCATCTGGAATGTCCGGTGCGGTTTATGGCTTTAAGTCACATGTGGGGTGATACTTCTATCTCGCCCCCTTTACGGACCGTGAAATCCAACTATGATAGCGTGCAGCAAGGGATTCGCATTCGAGAACTTCCTCAAAACTTCGTCGACGCAGTTCTAGTATGTCGCAAGCTGGGAGTGGAGTACTTGTGGATTGATTCACTGTGTATTATACAAGACAGCCCGGAGGACTGGAAACAGGAGGCTGTGACAATGCATCTTGTCTATAAATATGCCCAAGCTACTATAGTTGCGTATGCTTTCAACTTCAAGTTATCGAACCCGATGTTTCATTGTAGCGCTGACTGTTCACAGTGCCGCAGCCAGGTCATCCAGAGATGGATTCCTTATCCGAAACATTCGCATGACACCCGCTGTCAAGATGTCTTATACTCTCGAGGCCGACAAAAACGCCAATCAATCGATGATATTGTATCCTAGCAGCGAGGAAAGCCAACTTGATTTTGAATACGAAGACTCTCAATGGAACACGCGCGGTTGGACTTTCCAGGAGCGGTATCTATCCACCCGTCTCATCTATTTCTGCAAGAACATGCTCCATTTCGAATGCCGCACCTGTAAATGTTCCGAGGAAGGAGAGTTAACTATTTCCAAAAGTTCGAGCAACAGTTTGTGGCCCAGAACTAAGTTACCCGTCGACATATGGTTCAAGATCTGGTCAGATATGATCATCAAATACACTATGCGAAAATTAACATATGGCGACGACAAGCTTATTGCCGTCCAAAGTATAGTCAACGAGATGAAGGAACATGTGCCAGAGCCCTACATAGATTTCGCTGGAGTTTGGCATGCGAATATTCTGAAGGACTTGCTCTGGAGGCCATGGGCTGGAATTCCTACCTACCCCGACAAGTATCGCGCACCATCTTGGTCTTGGGCCTCCGTAGACGGCGGCATTACGATCTCCTCCCCAGCTTCCATTCCCGACCGGCGCTATGGAGACGATCTGGAAGTAATCCGGTTTAATGGGGGAACACCAGCTGAAATTATAGTAAAAGCTCACACTCGACGCATTACATCTATTGTCGGGATGGACTTTGGCGACTTGTTTGATATGGCCGATATGGGGGAATATCAGTATGATATTTTCACTGACGAGGTGGCGTCTAGTGATGGCAATGCAGAACCAGAAATCTTCGCACATGGTATCCTAGATCGGCTTAATCACGACAATATCCTTGGGAAGCCAGGAGACCTCATGTATCTACATGTTTGTGACTCCCAGCAGCCCTCCGGCCTGATACTGAAGAAGCATACTTCAGGGCTTTGCGGTAATGAGCCTAGTAAGGATGTATGGGTTAGGATCGGCAGCGCAAGAGTCTTCAGAGATTTAGGACGACAGCCAATTGTCGACAACGGGTTTGAGGGTCAGGATAAGCATGAAGTAATCATCATATAGTTTTGACGTCTTAGATGGGGACACATATAAGGAGGAGGTTTTGCGCAACACTCTGCTTACCTAATCACATGGTTAACCCTCAGGGGCGGTTAGTCTACTATGTCTAGAGCCTCACCAAGAGCACATGTAGAATTTACTTATACCAAACTGGGATTTAGAAGGTACTACCATTTCTTCAATTGTACAGAACTTCGATTCGTTTATAGCTTGAGTATTTCTGATCTCCCCCCTGGGCTTCACCGAGGTCCTGATCACACATCTCTCTTAATAATAGTTTAAATACATGACTTCTTATTTTAGACAGAAAAAGAGCGTTATTTTTACATTTATCTATAATCAAAGGTATACGACACCACTTAGTCGTACGGAGCAGACACATGATTATTCATAGAGTTATTTCAGTCAAATAATCTACCTACACTTCGACCAGAGAACCTTGAATACTGTACAAAACCGACGGCACCCCAAACTAGGTAACTAACTAAACTAAATTTAGGGTTATACGCAATAGTGCATATTGCTTCAAGCAACTTCTCCCTGATTTATATTTTGCGTTTCGATGATTAGGTGCGTTGTCTGCGTCTGCGTCTTCGTCTTGACGAGGAAGCGTTCGATCTTAGGTAAGGTACGAATTAGTAAAGGCTGGGTACGTTTGTGGATATTAGCTGCACCTGTTATAAATCATATCAACGTAATTTCCGAGTCTCCTAAGCCACTTATGCCCTAAAGCCTGCTCAGCAGTAAGACGGTCGACTGGCTTCCTTGCCATAACCGCTTCAATAAAATTTTTGCATCTCTTACTTGAACCGCTTCTTACCAGGGGTAGGTCTGGGAAGGAAGAAATATTATTGTAATACGCAAACTTTTCATCTTTTGAATCCCATGGTAGTCTTCCTGTTCGTACGCGGAAGGCAACGGTGCCTAAAGACCACATATCGACAGCAGCGGTATAAGCAGAGAGCCTAGAAGGAGAGTAGATTTCTGGCGCCATAAAGCCGCGTGTCCCCATATAGGAAGTATGGAGATCCATTCCTTGAATGTTCTTAGCAACGCCAAAATCGGCGACCTTGACATGCCATGTTGGACGCCGGCAGACAACGAGTACATTCTGAGAAGGTAAATTAGTTATTGGATGATAGAAAAACGGAATATTCAATTATCCTAGGGACACTAACACTTGGCTTCAAATCTCTGTGTACGAAGTTATGCTCGTGTATGCATCGTACAGCACGAGTAATTTGAACCATGATCAGTGCCGTCTCTCTCTCCGGGAGACGGTGGGAAATATGAGATTCCAGGTCTCCATATCTCGCAAAGTCCATTGCTATGTAAAATCTCGAGTCATCCTCAAACCATCCGTGGTATTTAACAAAATAGTTCCGATACTAGCTGAGTATAAGCCTCCCATATCACTGGTTTTACTAACAATGAGAAAGGGGTAACGGTCCATACCTCGGAGCGAGAAAACTTGGCCAGTGCTATAAGTTCTCTCTGGACTAGGGAGACATGCCTTCGTGGCATCTGTTTCACTGCTCGAACAGATCCAGCTTTGGCTCCCGAAACGCAAGTTTCTTTCCATACCGTCCCGAACGCCCCTCTGCCTAATTTCTTTCTTCGTTCCCATAATTCTGTATGACCGGATTTCAGTGTATGTTTCTTTATTCCGTGGGGAAGGAAGTTAGTTTCAAGATTCCATGTTTTCATATTGATATTGCTGGGGAGATCCTCTTTATAATATTAGGTATCCTCAAAGCAAATTGTTAAATATAATGAATTATTCATCTGAAACTTCCAGTCGTATTTTTTGGTCTTGTCTTATACTTGTAGTTGTCATAATTAACCCCTTGTTACGATTAACGTCTCAGGCATAAGTTTCTTGAATTGTACTGAGGTAAGTGTGGTCAGCCAAGGTCTCACATGTTTCGCTTCTAGTCACTTCTTCGATACAAGTTACGTGCCCAATATAATGCCTCGAGGGTATAGAGAGATCAAAATAATACCTAATACAATAACACACGCAATCCGCCTTAGTAATCAAGTCTCTTTTACCTCAGAAACAGGTAGGCCCGGGCCGAAACATTCTTTTCTTTCAATTAGATAGAAAATTCCCCCACCATACGTGCTATATCTTGTAGCTTCGTGTCTTCCTGTCTTCTAGTCCTCTACGAGAAATCACGTGAATCGATAACGCTTCTATGTACTTCCAACCTTACGAATTTACTATTTAAGGGAAAGTCTTTTTCAAGTACCTGTCTTATATGGTATATAGGTCACTTGAGAGCCTAAGGAGCAAACTATTTGAGCTCACTCACGGTGCTACGGATAGCTTCTCGATCCTCGTCATCCAACTCAATACCAAAATACTTTCTCAAAACCTCAACTCTCTGTTTCTCATCCTGTAACTTAATGTTGAATTTAGTCTCCCCGTCACGTCTCCACTTTAGGGTATCTTGGAACAGAATCAACGCGCCATCTATCTCGCCCTCATCTATAGCCCTCTCGCTTGCAGCCCCTGGGCCCTCCTCTGCGTCCTTCTCCATGTTTGTCGTAAACCGCGACAAGACGATCTTCTGAGTGAACCAAGAGCTGGGACTCTTCCAGGGACTCAGATTCATGCCTCGAATATCCTCTAGCAGGAACTCAAAGTCGACGAAGCAGTACAGCGGGGTCCATTCAGCGTCTGGATGTCCCGGTGGCCCCTCCCGGAGCCGTTGCTGGAGGATCCACACCTTCTGTCTCTGATCGACTGCCTGCGGGATGGGTTCGTGCACTATGCGGATTTGGGCCGAACTAGTTTTGATGTGACGCTCCGGGGCGTCGTGTTTTAACAGAAACGGGGCTATGGCGCCATTAGCGCCAAATCCCACATCCACCAGAAGCTGTGCTTCGTGGAGGATGACAATATTGACGCAGTGAGAAAAACCGCCGTATTTGCCGGTCTCTTTGTCGTAGACACGAGCTCCCGCCATGAAGACATCATAGCCCAGACTTAGGAGCACAGTGTGGAACAGCGAGTTGTTTTCCATGCAGTAGCCGCCACGGTGGCTTGGCGGACGCACAATCTTATTGTATAGGTGCTGCGGTCGCACATTGATAGTTCTGTGCCATGAATAGTGTAGCGTTAGGTTTTCGAACGGAATGCGAACTAGGGCATGCTTCTGAAGCAAGGCCAAATAGCTCAGCTTGTCATTGGCACTGAGTTCTTTCACGGAGTATACCCGCTTGTTTTCTGGCAGCGCGATACGGTTGAAGAATTGCTCGAGCTGCCCACGGCTGTATCTGGGACGGTCGGCCATTTTGAGGTAGTGTGGATTGGAGAGAGAGAGGATACGGTGTTATGTAATGAATATACGACTGCCCAGTTCGGGAGACGATACACATTAGCTGCACGTGACGCTGGTTCCGAATAGGGGGGCTGATTACATAATATCTTTGTTCTAGTAGGTAATCTTCAATATGTGTATTACAATACAACAAACGGGAGGTTCAAGATCAGTATGTAGTTGTAAATATTATCTTTGCTATGCTCTTGGGTATGCGATATTTATAGAAGGCACACATGATTGATTTGTAGAGTTCGAACCCGCTCATAAGCCGACATTAGAGGATACAAACAAGGAGATATGTCCTCGAGTTAAGGTATGCAAAGGTGTCCAATGCTTCCACCAATATTCCATCAAACGTCGTATAACAGTATGTGGTATGTACCCTAAACTCCAAACTATGCATCCCCAGATAGAATAGAACCGAACTAAAAAGCCTTCGATGGTTGGTGGTACTGATCACACGTGTCCTCCTCCAACAAGTTCTCTCTTACTTCTACAAACAGGACAACCGCCCTCGATGCGATCTCTTAATAGTCGTGCATGTGTAACTTTACTGCCGACAAACCGCCCTCCTCTCGATCGGTCCTCGCCTCCGGCTCCCACTAGAACAGGGTCGATATCCTCGCCCGGATGAAGGTACTCCAGTAGGTGGGTAATGTGGAAAATATGGCCACACGCGAAGCCCACCAGCGTCTCCATTTCCCACTCCGTGAAGGGCTCGTGGCATCTTGCGCAATGGCCCGGCTTTAGCTGCCGGTGGTCATGTTCCGGTTGTTGCTGTTTGCCTGTGGAGTGTTTGTTGGTCAATGTAGCGATATCTGAAGTTTCATCGGGTGTTGCAGTGCCAGTGCCGCCTGTAAGTGGCGTTGCCGTTGGCGACGACAATTTTGCTGCTGCTGCTGGAATCGGTATATCCTTGACCTCGACATCGACGTGATCTGGTGCGTGAGGGATCACCTCGAATTTGATACCTTTCCTCTGTCCGTTCCGAAGCTGGTTCTGTGCTGCTGCAACTTCAGACCTGAGGACACGCGCTACGCCAGACGAGATACTATATTGGATCTCGTGTTCCTTCATGATGTGTTTCAAGCCTTCGCGAAGGCCTGGTATTTGGAGACCCTCGGGGATACGACGGATGAGTGTAATAGGATTTATAGATGTACCCACTTCTTCGAGCAACGCACGGATGAAGCGCGGTTTATCCATGCTGTAGTCGAGGAGATCATCCCAGAGATCTGGGTCATCTTGTTCCTTGGCGAAACTGATGGCCTGTGAAACATCGCCCAATCGGTCAATAATGAGGTATAGTGCTTGTTTCATTCGGCCGGTCTTGGAATATAGATAGACGAGCTCGGGTATGTAATTAGCCTGTTCGCACTCCTGAACCGCCTCCTCAAAGGTATAAGACGTAGAAACTTTCAAGAAATCCATGAGTAGCTCACGATCGAACTTGGCAAAGATATGGACAGCTAAATCAGCAAAGTCGTCCACCAGAGACACACTTTCGTCAACGGGCCGATCTCGATATTCCCGCCATAGACCGCGGAAGTAGAAATAGAGATAAAGATTCAAATCTTTTTGCTCAAGTTGTGTAACGACGACCTCGGGTTTGATAAGACCCCGTTGCGCTTCGTCCACGAGTAATGTTATGGCCTCTGATGTAGCTTCTTCGAGTTCTGAGACACTCATCCGGCTCAATTCTGCTTCTGGAACCCTAAGCGCGATAAAGCTAGGAACGTCGTCGGTAACAGCGTCGGCGAGATGGTTGTCCTTTATCAGTCGCATCGCTGAGTCCGCGTCCTGAAGTCTTATGTAGCATTTCAAAGCATCTCGGTATCGACCGCTGACCTCGTAAAGTCTACCTAAGCTTTCCATAACGATTCGCCAGTCGCGCCCTTTTTCACCATCTTCGATGCTGTCCTCTCTCACATCGCGAAATTTGAGCTGATTTTCTAGGGCGGTAGCGATTTCGTTAGCATTGAAGAGTTCAGTTCCCCAGCGATCGAGTATTTCTTTGAATCGAGGCTTGTCATTTTGAATATAGTGGCCTAGAACGATCTCGTACACGGTTCCTGGAATTGGTGGATGCATCGGCTCTGACGGCATATAGTCGACAATCTCGTCAAATTTCTTTGCTCCCGCGAAGGTGTAGATCCAATTCTCCCACTGATGAGGAGTATTGACCACCTTTGCTGCAACCTGAGCAGCGTGAGCCCAATTACCTTCTTCGACTAGTTCTTGAATCCAAAGCTCCCCTATTCGTCGTTTCTCTTTCTCCGCCAACGAGTTCATAAATCTGATCTGGTCATCCACCAGAGACGTCGTTTCTTCATAGAAGTCATCTGAAGTTGATGGTCTCTGGCCGGGACTAGATATGAAGCGTTCAGAGAGCTTCTCGGAAGGTACATTCATGATATCTGGGTGTTCATTTAATAGTTCCCATGCGTCTTGATATCTCTGATGTTCCAGTAGCCAGTCCAGGTGGTCGCCTAAGTCCCTTTTCGTCGCGAGAATGCAGTCATATGGACTATGAATAAATATCTTTGCGCCTGGCTTGACGAGATTAGGATGTACCGTCCGAGACGCCGCTCTGGAGGGACCTCTAACGCTTCCCCCAAGATGACCAGTCATGGGACTTGATGTGGCGTCGTTACTATCCCTGCTCCTGATGCTGGCTGCGGAGCTGAATAGAGATCTGGGATTGATAGCCGCATTCCACATATCCGTGCCGATGCCGGCCAGCGCTTCGAGTGCACCTCGAGAAGCTACAACAGAAGCAGCTCTGTTGGCTGGCAATATTCCTAAATGATAATCACTGGAGGATAAGCGTTCAAATCTGCTGACGGTGAGACTATCCTTATCAACTTCGGCTTGCGACGTGAGATCAATCAATCTCAATTCAGGAGGTAGAGCATTGTGACGGCGTCTGATTCCGCCTGATGGCTCGCCACTGCCCGACCGTCTATGTGTCTTGGTATCCTCTGTTTCGCTCTCCTCTTCGTCATCCGGTTTACAATAAGCAAGAACGAGAAGTAGACTTTGGGTATATAATGAAATGCCCGATATAATGCAGTCCATGCGAAGTCTGCAAATGTTAGTGATACCCTAGAACGTCCAAGCAAAGATACGCACATTTTAACGATCTCGGCCCTCCCAATAGACCTTTCACCTGCATTCTTTCCTACGCCGACGCCTCCCGGATGGATATGAATAATCCATATTGTGCCACCCCATCCGACCAGTAATCGTTCGATAGTTTTGTCATGGCGTTGCGCTTGCTGGCTTAGCTTCGCTACGGCGGGTGATAATTGACCCAACGCATCGCTTTCCTTCTCTTCTTCCTCGCTGCCGATGGCCTGGTCGTCGATCCATTCCACCCTGCCTTTCCAAACACCGGCCATTTCTTCCCACTCACCCGTTTGTGGTCTGTCAATATGACCTATTCGCTTCCAAGCGTCTTCAGCGTCAGCACTATCTAGGTGCAATCTACTCCGCATGATCTTAATTCCATGCTCGTTCAACCAGGCGACATATTTTCCCGACAAGGACCATTTTATAGTGCTAATGGTTCCCTCTCCAGAATGAAGCACTGTATCCTTGCCGGTATTCGACCCTATCCCGATACTTCCGAGCCAACCTGACGCTGCTGCTGCTGCCGTCCCCGTAGTCGACGACGTACTTCGGCCTTGCGGTGCTCCAACTGTAAGAATCAGGTTGCCAGCAGTACCACCAGACAGGTATGTCCTATCATTCCTGAAATCTGGGGACAGGGCTACTGCCTGGACTGGGCGCGCAAAATTCCTCAGCTGCACATCTCTAAGCTCGATAAGAGGCTGAACACGGACATTACCATCCATAGAGGATGACCCAATAAAGATATTATTCGATGGAATATTAGGAACCTGAGGTAGATCGCGGTTTCTCCGCTGGCCAGCTGGAGAAGAAGAGTCGGAGTGCCTCGAGGATGGTCGGTTGGCACTTTGGGAGACTACCCTATTGATAGCATCGGGCTTGAGGGTGAGAGGGATAGACGGAGGCGGATAGGGAGATATCGAAATGCTGGTGACGGAGGCAGTATGAGCTTGGTAGACAAGCAAGGATTGGAAGTCGGGTAGCTGAATGACATGCTGTCCAAGTCCTTTAGTATTAGTTGTCTTTTAGAGATCATAGACTCGTAAATAGCGGCTTACAATATTCCCATTATGTGTTCCGACTATCATTTTATCTCCTGCGACAAGGAACGCACTTGTAGCGTCGCCATTCCTATAGACGGCGCCCATATGCTGTGTTAAACGAGCATACTTCAGTTTTGGCTCTTCATCTTCCTCTTCCTCCTCCCCCTCCTCCTCATCTTCTTCTTCTTCGTCATCATCCTCTTCATCATTATCATCGTCGTCGTCGTCTTCGCCGTTTTCATTATCATCCTCGCCTCCTCTATTCTTTGTGTCCTTCACCGCATTTCCACTATCTTCGGACTTCGCTTCAGCTTGATCGAGATCCTGTTTTTGCTTTGAATCGTCGACGTCCGTCTTCGGCCTAACATCATCGTTGGATTTAATGCTGCCGTCGCCCGAACCGGGCTGCGATTCTGTCATGACAGGCAACAAACCCAAGTGGCTGACATTAGGGGCTTGATTCTGTGATATGAGACAAGGCAAGACAAGTCGCGTCAATCAATTGTGGCATAAGTAGCGATAAAGTCTTAGGCATGGATTACTAGAGAGCTATCCAGGCACCTAGCTTTATCAAATATCCGACGTGGTAGCTATAGCTACCTTAAGTTAAGTTGATGTTAATAGTCGAGAGCTCGCGATGATTGGAAGAAACGCGAGGTTAGGTAGCTTCCTTCTGCTGCTCCTGCAGTACAGCTCTAGCTAGCTACGTCAGTCGACAGCTGATTAGCTACTTCCGATGTTGCCAAGACTAGATTGCAGCACGGACCATAAAGTCTCGCTAAATAGTCCTAGCCAATCAATTTTTAAGCTGACGTTCTAGCTTTGCCCCTCCACCCCTCCAGAAATCCAACGCTGTACCTGTGTACCTTCGTCGCGTGCAACATTGAATGCTCTTTCTAACATCCCTACGTCGCGCTTCATCACTTTTAAGTCTTTAGTCAATAGAGGATCGACTAACAATCTTCGACTTCCACCCCTGCTTGGTTTCCCACCAAGAAATTAAGAGACAGTCTAGTAGATGTCTCAATGGATCCAATACAACCATTATGGCTTCGGTGACATCGCTCGGGCTGCACCAGCCTACAGCCCTTCGATATGCCATACAAGAGCAGCTTTTGCCCGAAAATCCACCCAGCTCGTCATATGATTGGAGCATAACCGTCGACCACACAACTGATGAGGAGGGAGAAGACGAGCTTCTAGTCACTAAAGACACAGTTATATGGTCCAGGGGCTGTATTTTTCGAAAATGCTTTGGTTTCAAGCTTGAGAAGGAGCCTATTATCCAGGCTCTATTGACCTATTTTCCAGATTCTGAACTTGAAGATGATACTCGAGATAATGAGCCTCGGGGAAAGGGTGTTCCCCCCAACAATAATGAGAGGCCTCTGTCTAAAGCCTTGGTGGTTTTTCTAAAAACCCAGGCTCATGTTTACTTCCTCAACGGAACTAGTCACGTAGTACATATGCCCTTTGAGGTTGAATCTGCCTGCGCCGCTCCTCAAGGTGTCATAATACAACGAAAGCAACGGACCGACACTGCCCTGGCTGCGAGTTTGAGGTTTCCCCGAGTACCACATAATTCTTTCATCTCAAATCTGTCCCCCGTCTCCATCAGATCCTCTCAACAAAGTACTTTCACGACTGAGACTCTTGGCAAACCGAAGGCGCTCCCTCTAAGGCTAAATGCCAACCTGGACAATCTCTGGGACACCCCCGAAGAAAAAAACGATTCTCAGTGGCCTCGCCTAGTCGCTCTGACTGATCCTCTCCTAGAGCTTGGACTGGTTGTTACTCAGCCTGATAAATCTACTAAACGCAAGAGCAGCCGGACCTCTGAAAAATCCCCCAGTTTTCTGGATCGAGCAGAGGAGATAGTTCATATCGAAGAAATACCTCACCATCAAGCCTGTAAGCGAGGCAAGGGCAAGGTGGTTCTTGCAGTGACTGTTAATAGAGAGATCTGCACGTATACCATCTGGAAGCTTACTTATATCCACAATGAAGACCCTTTCATCCACGGACGGAAAGTTACAAAGAAGACGGACCGGCGGCGTAGTTCTATGCAGCCTGGCCTACCTAGCGGCGCCACAACGCCGCTGCACCCAACATTCAAGGAGAGTTTTGGAGCCCCCTTACCTGGAAAGCGGTCGCGTAAGAGCGAGAAGGTAGAGAAGAATGACAAGACGTTGGAAAACTTTGAGTCTTCCCTAGGAATTGAGAAAGAATCCGGCGTGACCCGTCGCACTTCCCGTCGTGTGAGTTCCATGCTTGCCAGAGCAGATCTCTCTGCTTCGCAAGATAGAACGGCATTCTCTGAACAACCCCAAATATCCAATCACCCTAATGCTAGGAGGGATACTTCGCACGGCAGCCATCGAGGCCGAGTCAGCGGCGTGAGCTTCGGTGGAGTTTCTACCCATGGTGCAAATACTCTCCTGGAAGCACCAGTTGACAGTTTACTAGAGGAGCTGCGTGCCGGTGGAGATTTCGAAGGTTTCCATAGTATGGGTCTGGATGACCACGACTTCGATGGGCTATCGCAGGAAATATTATTCACAAAAATCCATAGCGTACCCATCGACAACAGCAATGTCCGATACTCTCTTTCAAAGCAGCCGGCTCGAACGCAGTGTAAAGTCTTTTGTCTGACTGGCCCGGATTCTATAGACGACGACTACAGTCGCCAACAGGTCCTGGTTGGCATCCAAGACCCAATGGAGAAGCGCCTACAACTTTTAACTCTGTATTTGCAATCCAAAAGATCAGCATCCGAGCCTGACAGAACGACCGTGACATTTGGGCAACTTAGAAAGGCCCAAAACGTTATAGACTCGTGCAAAATAATGGATGGCGAAATCTCGATGATTCTCGTGTTATCACAATCTACCGACGGCCAACGCGAGCTTAGTGTTCAAGCACCTTGGACCCAGTTGACGAGTATAACGCTCCCACCGAAGCTGTCACTTGCCAATATACGTAGCCTTGATTATTATGGCAGTCTTGTCAATCGGGATGTCGGCGTTAGAAGAGCCATAACTCCTATGATTGGGGAGATTGCCGGATTACGGCACCCCAAACTTCGTGGCGTTGTTGATATTCTAGACGAGGACACTCAGCAACACCATCAAATACGCATCCAGCTTCAACCTACCTCTCCGCGAGTTATGAAAGCCCTTAAGGCGCTTCGATCCGCTCTTCCAGCCTCATCCGGCGAACGATTAATCGCTGACTGGTGGGAAATAATCACATGGCTTCGACAACAAGACGCTGACGTTGTTGACATTGAGTGGTCAGCCGTTGTTATTCAAATATTCTCAATATATTTTGCTCTCGGCGTAGATGAGTCCACGGTGCCAGAGGAGCGCACACCTAGAAGAAGATCCAGAGGCTTTTTAAGGTCGAGTAGTGGAGCACAGATTGATCTGAGCGACTGGGATGCAATGAATACGTATGAAAGGCCAGGTTCATTGACGCACCCGCCTTGGATAGAGAACAAAGCGTGGCAGTGGGTAATGGAGCAAGAAGATTCGTCCTTATCCATGTTTCGGCCCAGCCCTGATCGCGATAACTTAAGTTTTCTCTATTCACACACAAGATACGCTTCGGCGTATATGTCCTCTAGCCACGGAGATGCTGCCTGTGGCGCAGATGGTTATCTTCCAACCTCTTCAAGCCATGACTATCTATCTCGAACGCGATATGGTCAGGATGTCTTTCTCGCATTGCATCTATTGCTAGAGGAGCAAAAGCTTGATGTTACGTCTTCCAATGCATCTTTGCCCGGCTCGGTTGATCTACGAGCTGTCCTACTGCAAATTGCTCGATGGCTAAAATGGCATGAATGGGTGACTTCTTATGAACTCGAGATGCCACTGGATTGGCCTGAACAACAGGCAGAGTCAATGGACATTTCCATATTAGTCGTGCCCCCAGAGCCAGCGTACTGGAATGTTTTTGAATGGATACGGACAAGCTTGGCTCAAGAATCTCCATCATCGTTTGTGCCACCGATAAGATCGGTTATGGCCTATTCGATAGTTCCACGCACGAAAATGTTCGAGGACCTCTTCAGAATACTCTCCTGGCGAGGTAGGACGCCAATAGACTTCGTAGAAGCAATGCACCAGAGCGGTATTACGCCAGTTATCTTGGAATCCTTGCCAGAATACGTCCTCGTACCTCTCCAAGACGCAATCGCCCAATGCCAACCAGCACCTCCATCGACGTGGTCCAAGGAGCTCCTTAATCTGGTTAATAGAAGCGATGTTGGCTCAATTCTAACACAGTCGAGTAGACTCCATATCCGCTCGACTACTGTGCTTGTAAGTCTCTAATCATCCTTTACAACTTACCATATTGACATTTACTAGGCTCCGACTCACGCCGCGTCGTGGGATTTTAATTCACTTTGCCAAAATGCCATTGAATTTAACGACGCTCCTTCCGACGATATAGCGGAGAGTGATAAACAGGCTGTGATCCGTGCTATCTTCAAAGAAGACAGGAGACTTGACGAGACTAAATCGATGTTGAATACGACGAAACCTCGAATCATGCGTCTAGATCCACTTCCAGAATGGACAGAGGCGCAGTACCTCGAGCAGCAGAAGGATATGGTAACAAGGCTTGCTAATAACACCTTGTCCATACCATCAGGCCGTGCTCTGATGAATTATGGGCTTCGATTTCCCCTATTAACTCAGAAATTCCATATCAATGGCTTCGTTCTTAACTGTACCGTCAAACCGAATAACGTCACAGTAGGAGTTGACAAGTCGCTCTTTACTGAAGAGAAAATTGCATGGGCATTCTTTCATTCGGGTGTCGCTGGTGGATTATCGATTTCCCGCCAAGCCAAGGGAATAGATACATCATGGATTCTCTACAATAAACCTGGCAACGATCTAAGCAATAGACATGCTGGATTCCTTCTAGCGCTAGGTCTCAATGGGCACCTTAAAGGCGTTGCTAAATGGGTTGCTTTCAAATATTTGACGCCGAAACATACCATGACGTCTATAGGGTTACTCTTGGGATTGGCTGCATCTTATATTGGAACCATGGATTCTCTCATCACCCGCTTATTATCTGTCCACGTTACACGAATGTTACCACGTGGCGCTGCCGAGTTGAACTTGTCGCCTTTAACTCAGACAACTGGTATCATGGGCATCGGCTTGCTTTATTGCAATAGTCAACATCGCCGGATGAGCGAAATCATGATGTCAGAAATTGAGCACATCGAGGTTGAAGACGACGAAGAACCGCTACGTACCGAATGCTATCGGTTAGCTGCAGGTTTCGCCCTTGGTTTCATCAACCTAGGGAAGGGCACTGACTTGAAAGGTCTCCATGACATGCGTATCACAGAGAAACTCCTGACCCTAGCTTCGGCTACCAAAAAGGCTGAACATGTGCATATTCTAGACAGATCCACTGCAGCCTCTGTAGTGGCCATTGCCCTTATTTATATGAAATCGGAAGACCACATCGTGGCCCGCAAAATCGACGTCCCTAACGCACCTCTACAATTCGATTACATTCGGCCGGATATCCTATTGCTACGTACTGTTGCTAAGCATCTTATTTTATGGTCAGAGATTGAGCCAACACACGAATGGGTCCGCAAGAACCTCCCACGCCGGTATCATTCCAGATTGCAGCCACCCCTATATCCTCTAGATCATCCCGCTCGCGGACCACTTAACTCGACGCACTTACCATTCCTAACAATTTTGGCCGGCCTCTGCTGGGCTATAGCACTGCGTTACGCAGGTTCAGGCAACCTGAAAGTTCGCGACCTTCTGCTCTCGTACATTCGTAAATACTACGGGCAATGTCGGCATCCCAACCCGAAGGCTAACTTCGACGATAGAACCGTGCAAGTTACGGCGTGCATGTGCCTCAACGTCGTTGCGCTCTCTTGCGCAACCGTCATGGCCGGCACCTGTGACTTGGAAGTCCTTCGATACCTGCGATCCCTTCACAGTCGCAATGACCCAGACACAACTTATGGTTCTCACATGGCCATACATATGGCTATGGGCGCTCTCTCTCTTGGGTGCGGTACGCAAACTTTCAACACTTCCAACCTAGCCATCGCCTCGCTACTCGTTGCTTTTTACCCCGTCTTTCCGGATTCAGTGCAAGATAATAAGAGCCATCTGCAAGCATTCCGGCATTTCTGGGTCCTAGCCACGGATCCCCGCTGCTTAGTCACCAAGGATGTAGCAACCAACGCACCCGTCTCCGTTCCCATCGCCATCCGTCTAAAGAACTCCACAGAAGAGGAAGGTCGTATAACGCCATGTCTTCTGCCCCCTCTAAGCGATATTCAAACCGTCCGCACCATATCCCCCGAATTCTGGAACCTGGAGCTAGACTTCGAAGCCCACCCTGAATACGCAGAAGCGTTCAAGCGCTCGCAAGCCCTATACCTCCGCAGACGGCCCGTTAGCGACAGCCCGTTTGCCACGACGATGCTCGCGCTCGGCCGCCAGGGTGGCTTCGGAGGCTTGCCCGCGGACGCAGCATCGCAGCCCTTAGAGTGGTTATTCGACAACGTGCCCGCATTAAACAAACTCACTCATGCGGAACGCAGCATCGCGCTCGACCGCGGTGTCGGCGGCCCTGATGTTAGTAACAGCAGCGTCAGCGCCGTTGACGCGCGGCTAGTTCTCGAGGATATTGTGCAGAGCGGAAATAGGGACGATCTGCTCGGTCTGAAGGGGCTGTTCGAGTGGGAGGAGTGGCGAGCCGGGAAGACGCAGGAGGAGGAGAAGGAGAGGGGGAAGGGGAAGGCGAAGAGGGATGAGGACGAAATGACAGATATAGATAGCGAGAAGAAGGAGCCGCATTGGAGTGGAGAGGGTTGGCTGCGGGAGAGTATTGTTGAGGGCTTGAAGGGGGCCGTGTGGCTTGCTGGTAGGGAATGAAGAATAGATGCATGACTTACATGTATGTATAGCAGATGCGAATACGTGGAAACATGGGAAGAGGCTCAGTCCGAACCTATATGACTATGCCTATGGTGTTCATATTTAGGTCGAGCGTGCTCCTTAATCATAACAACTCTAGTACACAGGCCAATAAAGCTAACAAATTTTGACCTTAATATCTTTAGTATTTGCAACCCGTATAAGAATCATGAATAAAACCATCATCATTATTTTAATCTTCAACATTATCATTACTTCCTTCATTTCCTGACTGTTTTCCCCTTTACTCCCCCTTCTACTCTCTTTGCTCCTTTTCCGGCTCATTTTCAACCTCGCTACTACAGGGTCCTACTTCGATACTCCCCGAAAGCAACGAGCCATCATATACCATAAGCCCTACGCCACCACCGCGATAATGTGAGTCGTGCGCCGAAAGCATCACATCATCAACACGCGCCTTCAGATGGGGGCCCCGTACTTGGAAAGTGATAGTGTACGGCACATCGTACTCCCAGGCGAATTCCACGCTAACCAGGTCAATTTTCTGGTCGTCGAAAGCGTGGACAAGCGCCACACTGTTCTTGTCTGTCTCCGCGTCTTTTATGAAGACGAGGGCGTAATACCTATTTAATCCTTGTACTCTTGTTGCTACGCCAGCCGCGTGGCCCAGATTAAACATGAAGTCTTTGACGACGACGCGGTAGTCGGTCCACTCCCGCGTGCCGTAGCTGGCTATGCCCTCGCCTTGATCTTGGGCTACTACGAATTTGCCGTTGGAGAAGTAAAAGTCGTCGGCGCCGTTGACGAAGGACTGCTTGTAGAATGTTCGTGGCCCCTCTCGTTCGTCGATTGCTTTGAGAACGACAGTGGGTGTACCGTCCCAGCGCAGATAATCTAGCGCTAGGCGAGTATCCAGTTCATTGTGCGAGTCTCCTGCCTCGTTAGATATGTTCAGACCTACGACCTGGATTTGTCGATAGCCTAGGCTCTTTGGAATAGTCCATTTCAGGATTTCAGACCCGGCAGGTGGGATGGACAAGGCATCACCGACGAAGGTCTCAAGTTCGTCCGCGTTAGTGTACACCTTGAGGAGTAGACTCACTAGAGCAGGTCGCACATTTGTTTTGTTTGCCCGCACAAGGGCTTGGAGAGTCTGGCCTGGATATACTAGTGGCGAGCCAACTAGCTCGTAGGTGCTCATCTTGCGTACCTCCGGAGGCGCGAAGGTGTCAGTAGTGACGGTTTTCTCCCCGTTCGTAGTGGAATCTAGGAGCTTGATTGATAGCACAGGGGTGCCATTGTTTTCATTGTCAATTCCTTGTGTGAGAATCGCTAGGTTCTTCGGAGCAACCCGGAATCCCTGGACACTTCCTGGCAGGCTGAAATGAAATTGCGCACCGTCCTTGGGAGGCTTAAGTGGTGGCTCATTTGATAACGCCAATCCCGTGTTCACGATGTCGTATGCGATGCGCGCGGCGTTGTTGATTGAGTATCCGCCGTCTGCACTCGATATTAAAGCGCGATCTGCCAGCGGGCCACGCCAGTCGAGTTTTGTACCTTTCCCTTTCTTATTAATATCGCTGCCGAACGCCGCCAGCCCATGCATGATGGCAACTAGACATCCCACGTTACCCGAGTTGCAGTCCGTATCCCAGCCGCAGGTGTTCACGATATGCATGGCTTCGTCGAAATCATGACCGCCGTAAATCAAGGCCAAAATCATGACGCCGTGATTCGGCACGACGTGGCAAAAGCCAGGAAACTTGTCATAGCCGTATATGTCCTCGACTCTCTGTCTGGTCGTCATCCAATCCCCATCTTCACGGCACCAACTACGTACGTCCTTAACCAGCTTAGCTATAAGTGAGGTCGGAGGTATATATTCTAAACCCGCATCCAAAAGCACGTCCACGTCGTCCGACACGAAAGCTTGTGCCTCCATCGCAGCCCACATCATAGCCGCATTTACAGACTCGCCATCGTGGCTCACACGACCAGCTTCGTAGGCGAGCCATGCCGCTCTTTCTGGATTACCCGGCGAAACCATGGCCCAGCCGTCAATGAATATCTGCGCGCCAATCTGCTCCGCGATCGTAGAGCCATTCGTCCTCGCTGATCCGCTCAGCGGCGCTTTGATACCTTTTTTGAGATTGAGAAAAGCCGTGTGCTCCGTGGAGATGCCATTGCCACCCCACCAAAAAATGGTGCGGTCTTTAATCACGTTGTTCAGCCAGGTCTTGCCGATATCTTCGCTCCTGATCGTGGGTCCTTTTTCTGGATGTTCTTCCAGCGCCCTGATGAACGTAAATGTGCCCGAGACGTCGTCGTCCGTGACTACGATCGGCATGTCGAATCTATCGTTGACGAAATACCTGATATGGCCGAGCTCGGCAATGATTCGCTGGTGAGTCCATCCTTCAAAGGGACGGCCCATGTACACGCCTATCAGCTTTCCGAGCACGCCGGCGTAGACGCGCTCGAGGCAATCCTCTGGAATAGACATGTTACATTCTTTCTCCTACGTACTATCAGCTCGCTTTTACATTGGCGTGGAAGTCTGTATTGAAGTGACAGGACGTAACAAGTTAGATAGACACGCCAAATTTGGAAGATGGAAGAGATGAATCTCCAAATTCGAGACCCCGCGTCATAAAACTGAGATGAGCACAGGATACTGGGAAGGGGCGTACAAGCTTAGGTTTAAATATTCATCTAGGTACTACTTAGATACGCAAGATATCCGATATGTAGAAGGCACAAGAACAAGTTTTGTCATTATAGGGAGTAAAGGGGGAAACCGCTAGCAGTTGTCATCGGAAATACTCTGGAATAAGATACCTCCATGTATGTATGTAGGAGGATAAACGCCTTACTATGCTTTCATCTGGGGCAATTATTTCGAAGACACATTAACATAATAACGAACAGAAGTGACGTCAAAAGAACTGTTTTGCAAATCGATGCTACCTTACAAGTCTACCGCACTTGACTGTACCAGAACCCCTGAAACGCCGTTGATGCATTGCCGTTGACGAAAACCCATGCATCTCTGATGTCCTGCTTTTTTGGCCCATGCCTGCATTATCATGTCTACCTTATTTAATGGGTATCATCCGGTTTGGATTGATCATGTCCATCCTCTTGGTTCTTTTGTCCCGATTCCTATCTCGCAACGGCAGCACTAAGCACCTGTGTTCGGAAGAAACCGCCCTTAGTTCGCTCGATGACTTGCTGATAGACCGAGCTGGGTGGGTGGTTCATGACTACCGTACCCTCCTTGTAATCGATCTTGGCATCCACTCTTGTATCGCGGATCAGGTTGACAATCCACTTCTCGCCTTCGTCTTCACCTAGGCCGAGACGTGCGCTCAGGTCCTTGATATCAATACGCGCGTGTATCTTGCAGTAGCTCTCCGAGATTAGGTGTCGTGCAGCGTCGACAAAGAGGTCTGCAGTAGAGAAGAGGAAGAAATCGGAACGTAGGATCTCCTCGGCTAAGGAAAGTTGCCGTTGCGCCTCCTCAAAGTCAAAGTCGATGTAGAGCGCTCGAACGAAGTCGGTGACGGGGTCACTGTACTCATACGCCTCTTGCTTAACTATACGTATGATGTCCTTCAACTGCTTCTGGTGCTGGCCAGAGTTTCTGGTTCGGCTGCGACCAGTGATGACGGCGGCTGTGAGGTATCGAAGAATCCAGGGACAACTTGTCTGGATGGTGTTGATGTAAGCAGGGCTGAAGAACAGGTCCAATATTGTGTCGCGAGTTCGGTCATCATTAAAGAGAGGGAACAGCGCCCAGTGGATGAGCCAGGTACGTTGACTCAGCTGCGCCAAGGGGTTATTGAAAAGCTTGGTGTCGATATTTTCCTTGACCTTCTGGAGCTCCTCCACGCTCCCTTCCCAGTTAGTTGTGAGGATCTCGGATGCGAACTTTCCCCATGTCGCAGCGGCGACCTTGTCATTATCGGTAGAAAGCACACGGAACTGGTACAATAGATCGGCAGCTGCGGCATAATTACCACAGCTGTATTGGAAGTTTCCAAAGTCATAGAGCGCGTTCACCATATCGATCGTCACCTAATTCATATTATTAGAGTCGGTAGAAAATAGATCACTTCAAGGAGTCCACAACATACACCATGTTCCTTCTTCAGAAACTCAAGGTTAGCAACCTTGTCGCTCCGTAGATTCCCAACGACATCTTCGCGTCCCAGTAAGTCGACGAGCTTGTTAGTGCTCTCCTCGAATTGTTCTAAGCGCGTGATGACTTTTTGTCTCTTGTCGTTGAACTCTGGCGGTGCCTGGTCAAGACCCTCGAGCTCCGCCTTCAAGTTGCCAACGAAGTCGGTCATATTCGTGGTCTTGAGAAGTTCATATTTAGCCTTCGTGATAGCCAAGACCGAGGCATCGTCGGCATCTTCAGGGAGTTGATTGGCTGCGAACTCAAGAAGGGGGAAGACGAGATGACGGTCGAGGTGGGGGATTAACTTCGGTAGGAGATCATATTGAGCCATGTTGGCTATTGGTATGTAGGTATATACAAGCGTCAAGAAGAATATTCGTTGCGATCTTATTTGAGGTGGTAACGCGTGGTGATGTTGTCGCAACAAATTTGATGCTTGCAAAATTGGAGGAAATTATCACCAGCGTTGTAATTCTTTTGGAGGGGCAACGGAGGTTTGGGTTTTGGGCGGGTTTGGTGCCCCGTCAGCCCGTTTGGTGAGGGCTAAGACGAATAATTCGGAAAAAGTGGGTTGTGGGACAGCCGATTCAAAGTCATATCTTATCGATAAACACAAGGGTGGGGCCATTATCTGATCTTATCCCGGGTTTCTACCGAGATATTTAAAATACAGATACTGATATTCAGATAAGAAGTATAGTGAGCAGTTATCCATTCGCAAGAAAAAAAAAAAGATTGGATATCTTTTGCGCAAGACAGTCCAACAACTACCTAGTTGAGTGCTCACCAAGTAATTGACATCTCCTTTACCTACGAGCGGTCCATTTCAATCATGTTGCTACCTAGGGTTCTTCGGCCCATTGTGGCACAACCGGTACCTCTCTCTATGTCACTGACTCGCCTCGTCCTACCCATACCTCCACGATGCCTCTCGACGACGACTATACAGTCTAGCGAACAACCAGACCTTTCCGAACCTGTCCCTCCTTCTTCCGCAGAATCCGTTACTACCTCCATAACACAAGCAGAACCGGAGAAGCGGGCCCGATTGCCGTACTTCGTCGGCAGGAATAACCTCAACAACCTTGGTGTATACCACAAGAGCAAACGAGGTGGAAATCTCAAGCTCACACTGTTGAAGAATGGGGACGGAGATCTACAGGCTCTAAAACGAGACATCAAGGAATCATTACAACTAAACGACGGCGATATATCCGTGAATAGTATAACCCGGCATATCGTAATAAGGGTAAGCTCAAAGTCTTCAGAAACCGCGATCTCTTTTATACTGACAGATCCGTTTCAAATAGGGCCACAAGAAAATGCAGGTCCTCAACTTCCTCTATACCATGGGCTTCTGAAAGGGCAATGGATATCGCGGTATGATACCAATGGCTGAGACCAGGCCAAGTAAATGAAGGTGGGCATTGCGAGGGAGCATGTACGAATAAACAACTGGTGAGAAGAACGACTCCCACGAATACTATAAAGCAGCGAGGCATCGAGCTAAACTACTCCAATGGGAAGGGAGTAATGGAGGTATATACCCGGAGGATATCAGGGTTCTTCAACATGTGCATACAAGTATATGTACAAAAGGGCACGAGCCAACCGAAGCTCGTTTGTATAAAATCATAGACATAAGCCGATCTGAATTCCATGCTCAGAAATGTTACATAACTATCTTACCCCTATGTATCTATGAAAATTCTACGGACTCTACATTAGGACGGTATGGGATAGTCCCTCTTGCCTTCGGTGCAATATAATACCACAATCGAAGAGTCGTCGAGGCCTAACTCCTGCTTAGCATCCGCACAAGCCCTCTTTAGAGCGGCCAGAGTAGCAGCGCCACAAGGCCCAGCGAAAATACCACGAGCATGGAGTTCCTCAACCGCATTGTGAGACTCTAAATCGGTCACCACTACAGCCGCATCAACGCCGTTCCTAAGCACGGGCCACGCTGTGGTAGACAATGTACCGCAGTTCATCCCGCACATAATAGTATCTTCCGTCGGTACGGAAACACTCTTGCCTGCCTTTAGCGACTCAAAAAGACATGCTGCAGTCGTCGGTTCGACGGCGAGAACTCTCGCAGGACCAAATTCTTTCCGTCTCGAGGCGTTCTTGTAATGCACAGTGACAGCCTCGCCAATTGATCCAGCACCGACGGGAACAATTGCGTGGGTGGCCGGTTTCCCGCCCGTCAGGCTGAGAACCTGGCGGTCCGACTCGGCAAGCATCGTACTGTAACCTTGGACAAAGTATTGCGGGACTTCATCATAGCCCTTGAGACCGACGTCCAGCACTAAAATCGTATTCTCGCTCTCCTTGGCTTCTTTCATTGCTACAGGTATCACGTCGTCGTACGACCCGTTCACAACGATGATCTCCGCGCCTTCGCTTCTAATCCTTTCCCGCGTTTTCTCGTCCATATAGGACGGGACGAATACCCTGGTAGGAATGCCCATGTGTTTTACCGCCATATGCGCTACGGCTCTACCACAATTACCTTCGGTGATGGTCACTATCTGGATGCCTATATCCTTGGCTTTTGTACCGACCTCTGCGAATGGGGTGCTACCGTCTGATACTGGCAACCCGAGATGCGAGCCCACGGCACGGTATACAGCCCATGATGCGCCGAGGATCTTGAACGCGGGGAGCCCGAAGCGGTTGGACTCGTCTTTTAGGAACACATGTCCGAGTCCTAGCTCATTCGCCACGTCTGGTAGGGCGTGTAGAGTGGTCTTGTTATACTCCGGGATTGTCCTATGGAATGAGAGGACAGTGTTCTCCTGCGTCCTGCCCTGAGCATCATCAGGCTCGTATGTCCATTCCCGTGCTGGCAGGTTCAGATGGACGAACGACGACATGACTGGTTGAATGATAAAAGTTCCTATTCAACCAACCACTATAGACGTAGCCAATAGGTCAGCTATATTAATTACCATATCCTTGGATACCTTACGCATACATACCTTAGTTTGAAGTTCACTCAACTACTATGATTGGCTTGCTCGCGAAGACCAAACGGACTCCGCACCGATGTTGGATCCCGGTTAATATGGGGAAGCAGGCGACGAATCCTGTGATCATGTGGATGTTGTAACGATGGTGGAGAAATGGGACGTAGCCACGTTTGGCGTCGAACCTCTCCGCTCGCCGGTTTCAACTCGCAGGGATCCATTGATTTTGGGCTACATATGCGGTTGGAATGAAATCTAGATTCCTAATCCTACGCCGGGTAGAATCGGAACGAGTGGGCTAGAATCAGGCCGGACCGTTGTATTGATATTGATATATTGATGTGGGGAGCCGCCCCGACGTCTATCCTTGGCGGCGCCCTTCAACTACACGCTAGGAAAGGCGAGGGCATCTTGATAGACCATAAAATCGCCCGGCCTAGGGGTATTAAAAATAACGTTATCAAACACATTATCTTACCGGTAATAATTAAGTCAATCCAATAACATATTCTATAGGATCTTATTCACATAAAACCTTATACCTTAGTCGACTTCCCATACTTCACGCTCAAAATTGAATCCCAGTAATTAGGGACAAATATATACTATATATGAATGGGCTGTTGGCCACTTGATGTAAAATGTATTCATCTATGTCAATAATAGAAAAATAAAAATAGAGATATATTATGTTATGTAGGTTATGTATAAACCCATGAAAGCCCTACATACGCCTGCCTTAATTCCGTATTGCTGTACCATACAGGCTTATACACAAAATGACCGCTTGTCCCCCCAAATGTAAATGAATATTTATCGCCCTCTGATGGGAAACACATGTATAAAAGTTCCCGAAACGGAGCTGGGTAGATAGGTACCTAGATACCTCTCATTGTATGTATATGTCTTGATGGCAACAGCGACAGACGCAGCCACAATGGCCGCCACACGAGTTCCTTGTTCCGCAGCGGCCGATGCAGGAGTTCCCACACGTAGGCCTGCATTGCTGACAGCATTGCATTGGCCCCGGGGGACCGGGTGGGCCGGGAGGACCCTGAGGACCCGGCGGACCAGATGAAGCAGGGCCAGGGTTTCCTGGAGGCCCTGGAGGCCCTGGAGGTCCCCTAGCTCCTATAGCTCCAGGAGCTCCAATTGGCCCTTGTAGCCCTTGTAGCCCTTGTGGTCCTTGTGGTCCACCTGGATAACCTCTTGGACCTTGGGGACCAATCGGTCCTTCCGGGCCTTGGGGTCCATATGGGCCAGGAGGTCCCTGTGGTCCGCCGGGAGGACCCTGTTGTCCCTGCGGCCCGCGAGGTCCGACAGGTCCTTGTGGTCCTTCAGGTCCTGGCGGACCACCGGGAGGTCCCTGAGGACCCATGGGACCGTTATAACCTTGAGGGCCCGGCGGACCTTGCGGTCCCGGTGGTCCTCCTGGAGGTCCCGGAGGTCCCTGAAGCCCAGGTGGCCCAACGAGTCCTTGTAGTCCCGGTAGCCCTTCTGGCCCAGGAGGTCCCCGCGGTCCACCAGGGGGGCCATGGGGGCCTTGCGGACCCATTGCCCCTTGTGGACCCATAGCGCCGACGCCGGGAAGACCTTGAGGTCCCATCGGACCGCCGGGTCCTTCTCCGCCACGGGGACCCTGCATGCCCGGTGGACCTTGCAGTCCTTGTGGACCTTGTGGACCCGGAGGTCCTCCTGGAGGACCTGGAGGGCCACGTAGGCCAATTTGTCCTGGTGGCCCTTCCGGCCCTTCCGGGCCTTCTGGTCCTGGAGGTCCAGGGGGCCCTGCGGGTCCCTACAAGGAAACAGATCAGTAAGTCGTTATGGTATATCATTAAAAGACTTAAAGCTTACCGGAATCCCAGGCGGGCAGCAATGGGTCGGCTGTCTCGGTGGCCTACATTTTCTACTCGGCTTTGAAGGGTGATAAGGTATTGGATGTGGAGGGGTGGGATAGATTGGCGGATCGTGAGGAGGGTAACAATTTTGCGAAGGGCGATTAACGGGTTTTGGAGGGGGTCTTCGGCAGCAGAACCACCAGCCTATAAGCATAACCACTAGGGATAGGCCAAGGACTACGCCCAGTATGATGAGAGCAGTGTTGGAAGAATTATCGCTCGAACTGGACGGGGTTGGAGCCGAGTCTTGGACAGCTGTAGGTACCACCGACGGCGTTGAGACCACCGTCTCGCCGGTGCAGCATGCCGCAGTTGCTTCGCTACTCTCATCCTGAGTTTTCCCGAGTTGGATGACTGTGACGCAGGTGCTAGATTCGCGGGCCACAGTCAAAGTGAGGAGGGTGTCCTCCCTAACACCCAGTCCGCCATCGGATGTTGGTTGCGGAAGGCTGGGAGCGGAAGTGATTGACAAACCCGATATAACAGCCATGATGCTCGACAGTCTGAAAAGTAAGGATATTAAATGCTGGAGAATCCGTTCTATTCCTGGTATTTCATCGTTCTTCCCCCCACCGGTCGAAAATCTCTCAGGGTTAGCAGAAGGATAGGAAACGTTACCGCTTTCCGACGCTCTTCACTCTCTCTCCGCACTTCGTGCACTTTCCGTAGAGCCTCCTTAGCAAATACCCCATGTCAATATCTAAGCAAATCGAATAAGCTGAATCTGCAGCGTCCAGGCAGGACTTGGTCCTAAACACGGCCTTCATTACGAATGTCATCATCGCCGGCTGAGGCTCGAATACAAGCGAGCCAACCATTCCCCTGATAGACCGCCCGTGATAATGCGCGCAGTCATATTTCGCAAGAGCGCATGTCCGGAAAGGGAAGCCCAGTCAATTGAGGCGTTTCTGCGTTGTTGGTTTATGTAGGAAATACCTGGCGTGCAGTGCATATCCGTTGGGAAGGCCTCGAATCATGTACCGATCCGGTCTATCAGAAGGGCGGTCGCATACAGATATGCACATAATTCTTCATCTTTCTTTTGTTCCGGTACTTGCAAGGGTTGGAACCGCTCCGTGAATGGTCCGCGAGCCTTATTTGACGTCGCACCGCCAGCTCGGCGATAAATGACTAACCCGTAATCCGTAATTTTGGGGGCCTACAGATTGCGTGGCAAATCGACCTATATGTGCTAGATCAAGCCTTCGACGGTGTTTTAGACCGCGCACGCGGCCGTCACGCCCACCCCTGTACTAGGTATTGCATTGTGATCTATCCCCAACGCAAACATCTGCACGGGACACCGGTTGAATGTCTCTAGATCGTAAGTTGCGTTTGTCAGATGCAATATGACAAGGCAGATTTTTGGGTGATGGACGGAAACTGGAATGAAGCAAGCCACGTTGGGCGGAGGGGGGGTTGTCGTTTGATGCATTGTCCGAACCCCTGCGACACTGAGATTGTTCTCCGGGCAGAGTGGCAGAGTCTACAGAATTATTTGTCAATTTTTCAGCCAATGGTTTCTATCGAAGTAATGTTAGTGATGTATTTTCATCTACATGAGATCAGTAACAATACCCCCGAACTGAGGCAATGTTATGTATGTTCCATACTATCTTCCATTGCAATGGCCCCTTTCTTAAGATGTTCAGGTCTCAACACCATCCCCACTGAGGTGATACCGACTTGTCTGGAGTATTTCGATAGTAAATTCGTTTTTGTAAGAATTATACCGCACTAGTGATTGCGGCTGAAAAGGAAGTGCACCTCCGCAAACGCTCACGTAAGAGCTCACAAAATATCATATCGTGGGGGGAACACCTCGGCTTCCGTCAGCCACCATAGTTCATCCTTTGTCACTGGAAGAGTGAAGTCTTCCCTGAACCAACTGTCATACATATGATGATTAGCGCGATAGAACTCCCAGTTCTCGTAATCATCCGGCTCGTGAGCCCTAAGGTATGCCTCGCCCACATCCTGGAATCCCGAGAAAGCTCCGTTTTCTTCCAGATTTCTGAGCTTTAACAATCTACCCCGCGCGAGCCTCTTCTCCGTGTCAAGAAACTGGTTCCAGAAGCGGTGGCGACGGGCAAACACGTAGTTAACCAATTCTTGTGAACACATGAGTGCAAGCGTTACCTTTGGCACGTTCCAGTGACGTGGTACCAAATTTGGAGTCTCGGAGACGGCCTTTTTAAGGTCATCGTAAAAATGTTGCCGGCACCTATTCGCCTCGAAGTCAAAATAGGAGGGCCAGGCAAGGAAATGCCCTTTCTTGCGACTCTTCTTGAACGACTTTAAGCGTTTATACACGTACCTAAACTGGTCGAGATAAGCCGATGCGACTGAAGGGATGATGTCGGCCTCATCTACACGCAAACACACGTAGTGGTCCTTTGGGTCATAAGTGTCGTTATATAGGTAGGCCGCGATGTGATAGGCATCCAATTGGACAAGAAACAAGTCCTCCAAGTTAGGGATTAATCGAAGTAGTTTTGATATCTCGGCATGAGCTCCAACCCAGCTACCATCCCCCAGAGCTAATCTCTTCACGCGAAATAGATCTGCGGGACGGAAAAGGCCAACATCCCATCCTGTACCAGACAGTAATTGTGGCTCAACGGATGGGTGGTAATTAATATAGAGCGTATCTCGTTCAAAATGAAACCACGTTCGTGGTTCATGTGTGCGAGTGCCAAACGCCAATTGGTATCCATAGCTCTTAAGCGTCTCGCGAGATTCGTTACAGACGTGTAGAAAAGGTGGTATGGGGGCACAGCTTGATAGATATGCACCCCGCGTCATGTCCCATGCATGTTTAGGATTGTCCGCGAGCCAAAGCCAGGAAATTTCAGGAACGTCTTCCGTAGGCACCCATGGCTGGTACCGATTCGCTGTAGAGGTAAAGCCATAGGCCTCCAAGTTACGCTGGGTATGCGAGCGCAAGCTCGAACCAATTCGCGGAGCCCAGTTATGGGCGAAATACGTGATATCAGGGTGCAATTCGAAGTGCACCAGTGTAGTTCGGCACGTCTCTTTGAACTCTTCGTATTTGATACGCCATTCTTCTGATTCGTATCCGTCCTCTTCCACGGTGACTACTCTCGGCGGTGTAGCCAAAATGTAGATTTCTCGTCGGATTTCGGGTGGGAGGCAGTTGAAGAAGTGGAATTCGGTTTCGGATCTGGATGATGTACCAGGCTGATCTGCTTTTGGAGTCATGCAACTCATCTCATCTGTGTAGAATGAATCGGTCAATACTAAACTAATCCATGATGTTCTCTGTTATTGATTGACGCTAGGATTCTCGAGCTGAAGCTCCGACACCAGCCACACGCAAAGACTACACGGGACGCACTAATCCCAGTTCTTATAAGGATTACCTAGTATTGATTGGGTGCCTCATAGGTAGCAGCCACGCAGATCTTATCATAATAGGGTTTCAGGCTTAGCTCCTTTTACAAACAACAAGACCTACATGTAGCATCTACCACAACCCATCAGGTATACATATGTATGTATACCTAAATCAATATGAATTTCATCTCGTTCCAAAGTCCCTGTGCCTGCGTACTGGGTACTTACTATTTTAGGATTTAAAGTTCCGGGTTACCATGCTCCACACCGGAAGCTTTCCGTTCGGGCCGGCCCGAGACACCAGCATATTAATTGAAAATCTCAGAAAAAGAGTAGTTAGATAATTCACCGGGTTCAAGTAAATATCACAGATATAGCATAGATAATCTAACTTAATGACAGAACTGAAAGGTAATTCTAGGCCCCTTTCATACTTGTTTCGCCGGCGCATATTACCCACGGCACTTTTCGAGCGAGACGCGCTCTTCCGGCACCGGTACGGCGACCTGACCCCAAGCAGTCAATTTACCTTCCCCTACAGTGTTGACTCTCTGTGCATTTCTTGATGCCCTAACAGCGAGGATACCCCTCTCAAGCATCTCTCTCTGATAGGGCCCCAAGAGCGACTCAATTTCATCGGAGTCATTTGAATTAAGTTGGCCGAGGGCCTTTCCTAAATTGAGTGCATCACGTAGAGCATGCACGCCCCCTTCGCCACGGACTTTTAATCAGGTTAGCCATCCCGAAACAGATAACACAAGGTCTTTCACACGGAACAGAACGTACAAGGAGTCATTGGATGGATCGCGTCTCCAAGGAGCGTGATCCTGCCAACTGGCAAATCATCTATCTCAGCGTCGCGGATGATTAGGGGTTGCGTTCTTATCCCGCTCGCCGATGTTGCTCTGATGACTTCCGTGAACTTGGGCTCGAGCGTGCTGGTTAAATCGATGGCGTATTCGAGTTTCTCCGACTGCGAAGCTGAGCGAAGCCAGTGGTCCCCCTTTTCAAAGACAGCGTCCTCAATTATAAGGAGCCAATAATAATCCCCGGAGTTTCCATCCGGGTTCACCTGTCTCAATCCGACGAATAGGAAATAGCCGGGAGACCCCGGGCTACTTACTACATAGCAACTATGTGCTAAAGACAACTGGCGTTCGAATTCCTCTCCTGAAAAGGATGTTTCGCCAATTATAATGGCAGCTGGGACGGTTCTGAGCGTGTCTTCATTTAACCGTTGGAGTACATGTTCGCGCACTGTCTGATTATGAGCTAGTCCAGCTTGTACGAAGTTTCCAACATACCAACGCTATGTACCCCGTCCGCACCGACGAGGATATCTCCAACAGCCGTCGTGCCATCCTCAAAATGAATTCGCACCTCATCTTCAGCATCTATCACTCGTACGACCTTTTTGTTCCATTGGATTGGAATCCGGTTCGAGAGCCATTCACGGAAACGGAATCTGTTTGCTCGTACGATTGGCTTCTCGGGCGTATCCCGTACTGCTCGACGTTGGCCTTGAAAGTAAAAGCCAATCTGTGCGTCAAGATCCAACGGAGACAGATGGTTAACAGCCTCTTTGAAAGGTGGCATGTCTAACCCAGCAGTTTTTACATGTTAGCAACAGAAACAGCCAGTGCAATAGTTTATCTGCATATACTAACCCTGAGGTACGCAGGAAACTAACTCGTCCAGCACACTGACCTTCTCATTAGCGATATTCTTGCTGACTCGTTCAAAACTTATAGGAAAGCACTTGGAATGACATGGGATACGTTGTTTCTATGCCACATGACGTAAAGGAAACGATAAGGTTAGCGCTCACGTATGTAAACCGATGGCCCACCCTGATGCCCTCGAGACCGGATCTGCGTCTCGCTCAAAGATCTCATATTGGATATTCTGTTTTCGCAAACATTGAGCCAGGGTAAGTCCGCCGAGGCCGGCACCAACTATCAGGACACGCGGTTTAGTTGTTTTGACAGCCATTGTTTATCCTTGCCGAACTCACTTGATATCGTCCCTCGAGTTTAGCAGGAAGGACGGCAAGCAAGAATCATCGCTTTTATAAGTCTTCCGACAACAGCATCATGATTAGGGAGAAGTTACGATGCCTTCCTACCTATGTATGGCTCGGTTTTATCTCGCGAGCCGATTGTTGACGCATCCTCAGTTAAGATTTACTAAGCTGTTCCCATGAGGGGAACATAACGGACTTAGATAAAAGACGAGGGACCGATACAACCCATGACTCGCATGTTGTCTACAAGTGATGTAACTCACCCCGGATTTCCTGGTAAGGCATGTACGATTAGCTGTGAATTGCATGATGAGGGTATGTTGAGTCTTAGTATACTTCTGCCAATAACACCACTTAGCTAACTACCGGTGATGCCGAAACCTTCGAACACACAGCGAATTGCCGGTGTTGCTACGTAATCTTGCTAATGGATAGCTAAGCATGATCTAATGTAAACGGATCTTAGCTCACTCGCAGCGAAGACTTTTATTCAGTTCTTATGAGATGAGTCTCAAAATTGTAATGGCATAGACAGCTACGATGTTATTTTAGGGCATTGATATCACCTACCCGTTATCGATTAGTGGCGAGCCACAGCATATTGGTCTTCCCAAGGTTCACTAAATATGGGTGGGCGTCTTCTCCCTTTCTACATACAAATAAACCAAAAGATAATATAGAGCAGAAATGGAAATATATATCACTATAATCCCAGGCGTTAACTTCGATATATCTATGACCTTCTCCTATTGGCGTGTCACAATGTAGCCGGAAAAGTTGTAAATGATCGGAGCGAACACTATTCTGTCGAGACGCATCTACTGACGTTTGTCGGCTTTAACGGCACCGAAATTCGTGGCGTTTGTAAGAAGCGTAGGGAGCGATAACGACAGCCCTATAGAACCGACGAAAAGAAAATACCTACAATTCAATGCCATGCAAGAAGCCCTTTTCGGTCTGCGTCGCCTTTCCGCCCTGGTAATTTTCTGCTAGTCATTTCTCTTCTGTTCAACAGCAACAATGAAGCTATCCGGCTTGGCGCAGCTTTGGTACAACGGACACAACCAGGTACATGTAGGCATCCGAATGTCACCCAGCATCACACCCAGGTTGTTGGAAATTTCAGTTCAACACCAGATGACACCTGGGCTATATTTTAGATTATTTCCATTAAAATCAAGTAACCATAAGAGGCATTATATATCCCTCTTCTATATGGCCATAATTATTCCGCATGCGGGATTATTTAGTCCTGCAAGAGGAGCTTAGCTTCGGCATATTCCATGTCCCACGTTTCACTGACTTCGTGCCTCATTTTAACATCGAGCCCTTGATGAATGTCATGTAGCGACTAATACCGAAAATGTGGTTGATAGACACTACAACTCTTCAGCTAAAGTTTGTCGGGGAGCCAGCAGATGTCGAATATTCATACGCGATACTATCTCATACCTGGAATGATGAGGAAGTATCCTACCAAGATATCCAAAACCTAGATCATGCGAGGAGTATGAAGGGCTTCGGCAAGATTGCGGGCACGTGTCGACTTGCTTCTGCACGCGGCCTGCGGTATGCCTGGGTGGACACCTGCTGCATTGACAAGTCCAGCAGCGCAGAACTGTCCGAAGCAATCAACTCCATGTTCAGATGGTACACCGAATCTGCCGTGTGCATCGCGTTCCTAGAAGATCTTCCGCCTCAGAGGTCCTTTGAGCATTACTTTTCAAGCTGCAAATGGCTGACCAGGGGCTGGACTCTTCAAGAGCTGATTGCGCCGAGGGTGGTGGAATTCTATGATGCATCGTGGACATTTCGCGGCTGCAAGCCTGAATTGAATACTTTCCTTGCTAGAGTCACGGGAATCGACCAAGCGGTATTGAGTGATAGCCAAGCAATGTTCAAAGTTCCTGTAGCGAGACGTATGTCATGGGCATCCATGAGACAGACGACAAGAGTCGAAGATAAGGCTTATTGTCTATTGGGTATCTTCGGTGTCAACATGCCAATGATATATGGAGAAGGCGCAAAGGCCTTCATGAGACTGCAGGAGGAAATCGTAAAAGATACCGGCGACCTTTCGATATTTGCGTGGGTTGATTTGCCTCCAGGGTTATCGGGTGTAGATGGTTGGATGCAACAGAGCTATCGAGGAATCTTTGCCAGGTCTCCCAGGGAGTTTGCCAGCTGCCACCAGATACGTCAGAGGATCAGGGGCGTTTTCCTCAATAAGGAATTTACCGTCACGAATAAGGGTCTTCGAATCGAGACCGCTCTCGTGGATGTCCCTAGCGCTAGTCAAGATCTTATCTTAAACTTGGGTGTCTCTGACCAGGCCGATTGGTCAATGGATGATCCTGGCGGATGGGTTGGAGTATATCTGGCGAAGACGGTCAACGGCTACGTCCGGTCTAAGCCATATTCTCTTTTTAAAGCTGGTCCAGGAACTATACGGTACCGCTGTGACAGAGCGCTTATCCATATCCAAAAGGATCTGCGGGCTTCCGAGTCCGATTCAATCGAAAAAAGATTCCGAGGAGCTATCTGCATTGATTTTTCACGGGCGCCATGTCAAATCACTGGAATAATGCCTCTAGAGTTATGGGATGGAAAGAGAAGCCTCTTCCTTAGCTTGGGGGAAGGAATTAATGCGTATCTTCTGCTGCGATTTTGCCTCCCGAACCAGCCCGATTCAAGTTTTCAGTTACTAGTCACTTTTTCGACCATGTTCGAGCCCGTATGTACTATCTGGGCCGAAGACCACCCATTCTGGGACCATTTGCTTAACTTCATGAACGGGGCAAAGGAACTATCCGATTACGTCGCTGCAGATTACCTACGACTGGAATTACTTTCCTTGGGGGCCTCACAATTATCCCCAACTGACGTCTGTAATGTTGAACATCCTCAATTAAACTCAACAAGCAACATGCAAGCCAGAATAAAGCCACATGTCTTCGAAGCTCAGCCATGTTTTAACTTGGAGCTGGTATTAGAACACACTGTTCTTTTCAATGCAGCTGATAATAACAAATGAATAACCGATATAGATCTACGATCACGCTTGTTGACTGTCCCCTGATTACATGGTCAGTAGTGGCAGCAGTAGTGAAGCTGGCATATCTCGAGTAATTCCGTGGGTGAGTTTCATGTTAACGAAGTTAACATCAGCCTCGACTAATTCTTCATCCTTGATGATCTAAGACACTTGGAAGCATACGGGCTCCATCCTTTATAATAATTAATAATTAATAATTATCTATATAAAATACATAATACCGCCCCTCAGGTATAGCAACCCACGTACGAATGAAATGGGTTTCTGGATATTGACGAGGCTTCTTCCGCACACAGACCTATATATAAACAAATCCCTGCGGATCTGCAGCCAAAAACAACGAGCAGACACTAAAGGTTCGGTAGGTAACTAGACCTTTCTTGGATTACTCGTGGCCCTTAGATCTCAGGTGTGTAGGTACCTGAGTGGTGGTTGTGACCATGTTTCTTCGGTTTTGGCCTCAACTGGAGGTACTGCTTACCATGCCTGTTAGGCTCGTCCCACCACCATCGAATTCTCCCGGTCCCTTCGTAGCCATACGATGAGCTTGTCAAGACCGAGGGGGGGTAAGGGGCAGGTTGGACGGGAGGAGGAGAAGGGGGATAAAGGCCTGCTTGCCACGCGGCATTGTTAGCAGTGTAACCAGTTGGGTATTGAACATTCTCAGGTGCTATTCCCCCTTGATCTTCTAGCGGACCCTGAAATGCCGGTTGGTAAACAAAGGGTGGCACAGGTGGTACACCGTAGTCATTCCCAGGTGCTATTCCCCCTTGACCTCCTGGCGGACCCTGAAATGCCTGTTGGTAAACGAAGGGTGGCACGGGTGGTACACCGTAGTCATTCCCACAATCATTACCGTGGAAATTCTCAAGTTCATATTGGATAGGAGTTGGGCTTCTACTATATTGTGAATGGCTACCAGACGAGCTAGTGTGCCTATGAGAATGACTATTAGATGAGCTCGCATGTCGGTCGCTTTTACGTGGTTTGAAAAAGATGAAGGGCGCCGGATCTCCTCTTCGGCGCTCCATATACATGCGTCCTGGCGATCTATGGTTCTTATTCTTTTTATGGCTATGAGATGAGCTCGTATGGCTGCTACGGCCAATACTGCTCTCAGCGTATGCTAGACGACCCCTATTAGTATAAAAGTTACTAAAGGGACTTGGGCGGGTAGAATTGTAACTTACACATGGTTGGCTGCGGGCTAGTAACTTAACTTCGCAGACGGAAGTCTAGTAGTATGAGTGGAAAATCTGGCCCAAGAAGAAACAGATAGAGGTTGCAGAATTGTTATATAAAAATTCAAAACATTCGAGTGTTCCATTCAGTCATGCCTGAGGAGTAACTAATGAATTAAAAGGATATCAGAAGCTTCTTTAGTTATAGAACCTGCACCCAATTGTTTTTTACATAATTAAGAGTTCTTAAATTATAAACTGATTGTGTTACTTTGAAACTTAGACTTCATTTTATTTTCCCATCAACTACCTATTCGTTTCCTATATGAAAACAACGATTACCTCTAAAATTTCTAGCCATTATCATATTCATAGGTGTGTCTAGCAGTAATATCGGTGCAAGTATGAACTGTTAAAATATTGATTTTAGATAACTGCCATGTTTCACTATGGACAAAGAAGCATTATATATAGAGCTCCTCGCGGAACAACATGTTATATTCTTTCATGCATGGTGCGCAACGTGACAGTAACTCACAATTCCTAGCTACCTAACTTGGGTCCTTACCAGGGGATGTTGGATGCCAAATACACATCCTCCTCATCTGTGTTCGCCTTAAGCTTGGTGATTGTAACTTAGATTCAATGTTTCTAAGGTAATGTTTGAGGGTAAATTATCAAATGGTATAATTCTTGTGTCTCCCAGTCAGAATCTTCCTGAACCATGGTGTATAAAGCCGACTGATTAACGGGTTCTATTTGACGTGTATATGTCACTCTTCAAATAACCTCATCTATAGCATAATAAGGTTGAAGAACTAACTGCCGGTGACAGTCTAAAATATTCCAACGAATACCTCATAGGTGTCTACCATACAACCCAAGATATTGGCAAGAATGGGGTCGGAATCAATGTTAGTGCTTGACATCTCTGAATTCCTGATGTTGTATAGTGGCTCAGGAGAGTTATCATAGGTACCAACACGGGTTACCCCTTTTTTAAACTATCTACCTATCTACCTAATCTACTTTTAATAAGTGAGCGTACCGATAACTAATGCTACGTACTTCCCATAGATGTTGAAGCTCTCAATCTGCTGCTCCAAACAACTCCATCGATGCTGTCCTTCCACCTACCTAGAGGCTAATGATTGTATACCGGATCCTCAAAAACAAATAAAGAATGCAAGCCTTCCACGTAGCGAGCGTATTCCAACCACAAATTTCCTTCAACCACTAAGTGTCCAATCTTAACTCAGTGGCGGTGTCGGTGTCGGCGTCGGCGGTGCTTCTTCTTGTCCTTTTGGAGGTAGTGCTTCCCCAACTGATCTGCGTGGTCGAAATAGTATCCGCACCTGTTCTGTTTGACCTGGTTGCCATCGTCGTCATAGTACTCGACGTATTCTGTGTCGTCCTCGAGTTCCCTAGGGTCTATGAGACCCGCGTCAACGCCTGCCCCGATTGCTGTGTATCCAGTTCCGAATTGTACGGGACCTGGAATTGCCTGTTCCTCTTGCGCTGGTTCTTCGGGGATAGGAGGCGGAACGGCTGGCTGGTTGTGACTACCGTGAGAGCCGTGATGCGATCTGTGATGGCTGCCATGATGACCTCCGTGCCGGCTACCGTGGTGACCTCCATGGTGACTTCCGTGGTGGCCACTATGATGGCTACTGTGGTGGCTGCCATGGTGGTCGCTATGATGGCCGCTGTGGTGAGAATGACTACCGCCTGCTTCTTCCTCACCGTCGTAGCCTTGGGACCTGTGTCGGTGGCGAGGACGCGGGTGGTGGACAATGTAAGGCGCCGGATCCCCATCTAGACGCTCCATGTACATGTCCTTCTCGTTCTCTTGCTCATCGCGGTGGCTCCTAGAGGAGTGGTGGTGGGAACTCTTACCGGAACCCTTGGATGAGTGCTTGTGACTCTTGTGGCTTTTGCTGCTGTGACTCCTGTCATGATGTGCTAAGACGTTCATTGTTAGCCTCATATTAATACGTGCTCTATAAAGCTGTTTTCGTACTCACACATGTTGAAGGATAGTGTCAGCTGTTGAAATGTGTTAAATCAAGTTCGATATATGTGACAATATGGAACTGGATGAAGAATAGAACAGAACGCATGGTTGTTTAAGTAAAAATGCTACTGGTGTCACGGAAACACTAATGCCCAGTCATTACTGAATAATAGCTGGAGATATGGTGAACGTGGCGTACGGCTCTATGATCCATCCTTAGGTCCAGTGTGGTATCTCAGAAGATATTCACCATTGACATTAGGAAGGCAAAAGTGATTGACTCTCGTAAGTTACCGCCAAAGTAATGACTTGGACTACAGACATGGCACATGCCATCTCTATCTACCTTTGGCATCGTTTTCGAATATGATTCACAATTCCACAGAGGTTTTAAGTTAGGTCGAAGAGCAAATTGGCACACGCCCCCTTTTCGAACATTTGTGGAGCTGTAGTTTTGGGGATAAGATGACTGTGAAAAGTACAAGAGACAACAACACGGGATCAACTGCCTGTATGTAATACGCACATCATTTTACGTTTGGTGGGGTGGGGAGCTGGATGCTTGGGGGTCCACGTGGGTATGCGTAGGTAGGTATGCTACTTTGCAAATACTGAATGTGCGCCTCATACATACGATGAATATGTCGAGGAGAAGAAGTTTCGTCAGCCAAAGGCATTGTTGTACCAACACTGATCATGACTGTTAATCCACGGAGTCTAAAAAATCCAACGTGGCTGTAGAAGAAGGCCGTATGATTCCCATGATTTACATACCACAGCAATAATTTGATTCTGATCTAAGAGGTATCTAGGCAACCACATATAGCTGCCTATATTCTCATTGTCTTTCAAAGTGCGTTACGTATAATGTACTCAGGAGCGTTTCCATGGAGATTTTGTAGTTGTTGTTGTAGCTGTTGTATTGTTTAACTTCTGAATGTACGGGCGTGGGTTCTTCTACCCAACCTCATGCGTTTCTATGGAGAGAACTGGTTCATATCTCAATTCTTGACTGAGAGGTAGGTACGCTTACAAAAGAGCTTTCAATTATTTGTTCATCTGATCATATTATTCCCCCTTCGTAGTTAGGGTTATAGTTATATTCGTTGCTGGATTCGGATTATACGCTATCGAGTAAATAGGGGTAATATGTTACGTATCATCCCTCGAGGCCCGTGCGCGAGATGGTAAATACCTTCTAATTGTCAAAATTTCTGTTATTTTGATGGCACAATATGACTGGAATACGTCAATGGCGTGTAAAAAAGGAGAAGCTGTCACAATCGGGGTTGTATTGAATTCGGGACAAGCATCCTAACTACCTAATTTTGGTCTAGGGGTATTTCCAGGCCTCGGTCAATCAACTCACGACTTGCTCCGTCCAGAAATCCTCTTCACATCTACCTGAATTCTCGAACTCCCTGAAAATGCAATTCAACGCAATAATGTCACTGCCTCGACCGTGTTAAACGCCAAGCGAGACTCCACTGCCTTTCATATGAACAGGTCCTCCCCGTAAGAATTTCGGCAGCTCTCATTTCTTAAATGTATAACTTTTGCCGGGTTTCTCCCCATGCATCTTCCTCGCGGGCTTCGGGCCATCGACCGTCATGCCGTAGGGGTTGAACTTCTTCCCCTGAGGAGCGCCATTCGTGGCCCTCGAAGCCTTAAGAACAGATTTGGCCTTGCTGTAGTCGAATGCCTCCTCGTCTTCGTCCCCTCCTTTCTCTGCTGCTTGCGACGCGTTGGCTGCTGCCATCTTAGCACGCTTGGCTAGCTTTTTGGCTCGACGGTCTTCCTTAGCGGCCTGTTTACGAGCCTTCTTCCTTGCCATCTTTTCAGCCTTCTTCGTCCTCCTTGTCTCTTTCTCGCTATCATCCATATCAGGTACGGCAATCTCCTCTGCGCCAGGTGAAGCGCCTGAGCTAGGCTCTAGATTGGACGGTTTGTCCTCGACTTCTCCCGATTCTGACCCTGAGTCTGATTCTGATTCCGACTCTACTTCCGGCACCTTGCGCTTCAAACCGGTCTTGAGGGTAAATTGTTCATCAACGGGCGGTTCAACACCGTTTGGCTTCTGCTCTAGTAAAATGACATCATCTTCCTGGGTCACTGGTTGTTGTTGTTTCGGGGCCGCCCCCTCCACTAGCTTTCCTGACTTAATGAACTTAGCCCAAGGTAGCTCGAATTTCACGTCTCTTCGGGCCTTTACATTGGATGACTCCTCCCATCGACTGCTAATAGGCATTCCGCCCCAAAACCTAGAACTTTGGGAGACAAGATCTTGAGTTGGTAGGACCTCAGCATCATTACTTCTTAGCTGCGGGAAGACGGACTTTGCGACTTCACCAATACTCATCGCAGATGGAGCATTGCCACGAAGGACTTCATTCAGACTGGGTCCATTTGCCCCCTCCGCTTTAGCTTTGTTGATGATGTTAAACAAGTTAAAGGCTTCGCGCTTGGCAATCCGGGGTGAAGTAGGTTCAAGAAGGCTGTGGAGGGCTTTGGGATCGGGGGGCATGCGTCTCGCTATATCGAAGAGAGTTGAGTTGCTCATCACGTACACTATGCTTTCGTCTTCGCGACGAGCTATCTCGTCCCGCCATTTGTGCACGGCTCGGAACACGGCGAATTGTTCTTTCGAGAACCTTCCGGCAGAGTGTCTCAGGAGCATGTTAAACCACCCAAGGGGCCCTTGACCACCTTCGGCATCATAAGCAAACGTTTCATGTCGTCTCAGGGAAGTCTCTTTTGATTTGTCAAGAACTTGGCGGATAAGGTTCTGGCCTTGTTCTTCTGTGGACTGCTCCAATAGCTCATTACGCATCATGTCGTAGATGTAAAGTAGGTAGTGGGTATCTGATCGTGCATAGTAGAACATCTCTTCGGGGATCGGCCTATATTTACATTAGAAAACTCAGATAGGGGTTGTATTGGGACTGTTATATTGCCGTACCGTATTCGCCAATCTGCCAATTGATACTTCTTATCTGCATCGAAGTCGACAAATTTCTTAAGCAGATACGCCAGACTCTTGCTAGGATACTGGAGAGCTACTGCTGCTTCGTATGTATCAAACAGTCCAACGATATAGATGCCACAGTCTCGTTGTAGCCAAATGATATCCATATAGGAACCGTGAAGCACCTGTAATTATTAGATGACTGGTCAGGAGTAAATGACTATTTGAGACTAACCTTCACAATTTTCGGGTCGGCGAAGACCTCATTGAGAACCTCCAACTTGTGACGCCACGGCTGCAGAGTGTCGACAATCCAGTCTTTTTCGCGCGTGCTGATCTGCATCAGCGATAACAGACCACTGTAAGTTCTGAAATCATGATGCTCTGTATCAATGGCGATCTCCCTAGCATTCTTAAGCTCCTCAAGCATTTCCAAGACACCCTCAAAGGTATTAACAAAGGTGGCGGCTGTCGTTTCGACAGGCTGATATTTGATGGGCTCTTTGACCTGGAAGACGGCATCTGGGTATTCGAGTTCGAGGATCTCAGTCTCGTAAGGGTGCTTGTATCTGAATCTATTGTTAGCGCGCCGTAGAGAACCAGTTCTTCTCAAGATTCCAGTTTGTTTGCTCCAGCGTCTTCTGTAATGCCCTTTCTGACTTGGGGTAGCAGCTCCCACTTGGTGGCGCTTCACTAATTTTGGTGAAGGGGATAAGGAGAAAGAATTATCGTACTGAGTCATCTGGTTTTCATCCTTGAACGTTTCGAGGCTTTCATCTAGGGGGACGACTGCATGTGGTTTCGTAGTGAGTATAGGTTTCCACGGGGGTGTGTCCAGGTTGTTGGGTTTCACTTCGAATGCGTCTTGGGGTTTCGCGATATTAGCACGGCGCATGGAAGTTTCCAGTGTCGAAGATCGAAATTTCTTAGCTGCCGGTCCCGATTGGTCTGTTGGCGCATTTTTCCTCTTGATAACTCCAGTGTACTCATCCAAGCAGGTGTCGGCTTTCTCTAGCAGGGTATCAACGACATCCACGATGCGTGACCAGTGAACATCGATGTCATCGCCATCTTCGAGCTTTGGGGCTCTTATGTCGGTGTTTCTCGTCGATGATTTGAGGAGCGACGTTGCCAATGTGAGTAAACGAGCGGATGTGTTGTCTAGCTGCTCTTCGACCTCCGGGTTACTCGTTCGCTGAAAATCGATGTCTTCGGCGGCTATCTGATTCGTGAGTCTGGTGGTATTGACAAGAGTGCTCTGGATATTCTCCTGTATGGACTTGAAGTCCTGAGATGAACCCATGATCGCCGCTTGTCGGGTGCATTCGCCGACAACAGAAAAGTTGACGAGGTTAAGAGAGTTGGAGGCAGAGAGTTGAAATGCGCCGAACCTAACTCAGAAAATTCTAAGGCACGATTGTTTAAGGGTCTATCGATAAGGTGAACGCGATTGACAGGAATTGCGGTGGGGCATTCTTTGTTTGTGGGTACTTCTAGCGTATGTACTTTTTACTCGAATATCTACATGTTTGATACTATGCATGTACCTACATGTAGGCAGAATTAAGGGTCTCAGATAGCGATAACCATATTTTGTGGCGAACTGCTTAAAGGATATACCGTAGCAGACCGTAGGCGATCCATTAGCGGAACATATTTGATTTCCTTTGTGATTCATGTTTCGCATATCATAGAAGCGCAAGCTGATATAATATATTAACATGTCTGCTTCCCTTGCACCGGAGTGCAATGAAGTAAAAGAGTAAGTAACAGAACGAATGGGCTCCTGAGAAAGAGGTTTCGCCAGCATACTAATTAACGCAGGCGGTATGATACTTGCTTTCTTAAGTGGTATAGCGAAAGTAGGTCAGGCATTGATCTTCTTTTCTTTATATGATCTCACATCGGTTCAGAATACCTTCGAGGCAATGGAAAGGCAGATGACAACGAATGCTCTAAGCTCTTTAAAGATTACCAAAAATGTCTACAGGTAGGCATATGCCCATATGAAATCTCTGTTCGGAAGGCATCGTTCCATTACTAACATCGAGGCATCTTTATAGGTTGCCCTCAAGGAACGGGGTATAGATAAACTCCTAGATGAAGCACGCGAGGACACTAAAGAAAGCGATGCTCTCCATATGAAAAGGAAATGACAAAACTCGAAGACCGTAGCCGACCATGCCGCCATGCTGCAAAGGTGCCGAATTTCCGAGTTGCTCCAATGAAGAACGGCCAGGTCAGATCTTAACTAGGTATAAGTCTGGGCAACCTGCACAAATCTCTGAGCCGTGATCCATGAAGATGGTCTTAGCCAATGTTATCGATCCAATCAACCCCGCGGGATCTATTTGTCTTTGGGGACTATGACGCCGAGCTCAGCCTCACTGTTGTTTAGCTGAAGGCGACGATCTTTAGCATATGGGACTAGGTAGTGAAGGAAAATGCAGGGCTAATACAACGTAACCGTAATACCTTGGCGGTTAGTCTATGTACATAGTAGCCTAAGGGAATTGGGGGGGAAAGCTCGTATTCATCATCCTAGACAACTCAGCTCCTCTTTATTATTCAAATGTATAAATTCGCCTTCATTGCCAGCTTCTTTCACCTTACTCTTATACCGGTTCACTACTATAAATGAAGTGTAGTCAATCTCATCTCAGGAAAACATTTCCAAGGTTCAAGTTTGCTTGGGTGCAAAAACGCGACGTGATCAAAGCGTTCTGACCTACTCTATCCGAGTCCAAAATGACTCCTAGACAATTTTCCGATGATCTTAGGTGGCCATTTGACTTATATAAACTCTTCACTCTTCGCTCTTCACACATTGATTCTTCCATTAACATCCCTTGGAAGTTCAAAAAAAAATATAACAAAGGAAAGTTTTCTAGTGGATTGGCAACTCGGTGGTAGTTTCGCGGAACCGCGTCTCGAACGTTAGAATCCCACAGATCCCACTATTTTCATTTACTTCGGGTTTAGCGATTTCACGGGGAGCCGCTTGTATCGATAACCTTGGAAAACTAAAATGTACACGCAATACGCAATGCAACTCTGCAAGTCCAATCCAGACTGCAAGGGGCAGGAACAAACAACAACTTCCATCTCGACTTTCTCGACTTTTTTTCATAATTCCATACCGAGATTAACACGATCCGATCTCTGTCTCCCCTCATATCCTGCCATCAATCCTCGTCGCTCGTTATATCTGTCAAACATAACACACATTACACGACTTCCCGAATCGCATCAATGCACAACGAGTGACTGGGACTTGAGATATCGAACGAAAAGCCTCGTGCGACAACAATTACGACGCCGGCGCGGACGATCCAATTCCTGTCCCCTCTCACCTTTCTATTTGATATAGAATAGATTCATACAATACCATAGATTTTCAAGCTGTGTCGTGCAAAGAAAGGTTTCGGTCGGATAACTGATAGTCGCGATATCTACTCTACAAATCCAGCTCAGACTTAACAGAAGGAAGAAAACCGTGGGCAATGCGACTCGAAAGACAATAACTACCAGTTTCCTACATGCACCCCTTCTCCATACTCACCCTCGCCATCTTCGTAGCCGGCTACATTACTGCTCGATGGGATCTCGTTACTCGGCTTTACGAACTAGCCATTTTCGCTTGGGATAAAGGTGTTATTGTGAGTACACCCCCCTTCTCCCATATACGTTTCCAAGATATAGAAGATATATAGTCATAGGCTCAAAATGAGAGTGCAATTAAATCAAAACATGAGCAGCCTCTCTGATACTTAGCTACTCGATGTCTAGGTCCGCGCCGCCCAGGGATTCGCCCTCTTGAGTTTTGCCTTCCTCATAATATTCATTCCTGTACAACATCTCGCTCAAGTCGAAGCCGATCTGGTAATTTACCCCCTGTTGGCCAAGGCGAATCTAACTGACGGGTAACCTTCACAGCATCCGCGATCGCCTAGCCTTGGCATATCTGCTCGAGAACAACTCCGGCGCAGAGGCTCCTTCTAGGCGGAGTACTCTGACGCTGGACCCTGGTCATGCCAGAGCATGATGGATTGATGAGGGTATTTTGGCCGATCGACATCCCCGTGTCTGACGTACCCGGCGTTATCGTCGGCTGGAAAAATTCGAGTCTTGATGTTGTTATCATAGCTGTCTTAGACCATGTCGATGTGAGCAATCGCTTTAGTCCCTGAACTGTATAGACTGTGTTGACGACCTCAGCCGAGAAATGTTGAGAATGCCTTGAAAACGGGTATCCTTTTGCGAAGCGCGCCTCATCCCGTACCCCGAATATTCGAGCTTTGCGGACAATCTTCTATGCATGTTCTTGGCATTACAAATCGTCCATCCGACTTCGAGCTAGATCCGGCATGGGTACGAGCCACCGTTAGCCCATCTCAACGAGTGCCCAAGATCTCCTGCCCGAAGGCGTCGAGTATCCAGATCAATCTGTTCGAGAGACCCAACCCTCTTCGTATGCAATACATATCCTTAAACCCCATTGCGCTCTCGCTTGCCGATAAGGAAGACCATGCATTGTATCATGCATATGATAGTTCAGAAGCCGAGGATGAAAAACAAGAGCGAAGGAATAAAGAGAAGACTCGTCTTCTAGTGGAAAAACTGAAGCAGCATTCGGTGGTGAAGCATGCTCCCTCCCAGAAGGACAAGGCGCTATCGCGGATCGTCAACCAGATCAATTGGGCATGGGAGCTTGAGCACCTGCTGCAAAAAAATGTGCCTCTCATTGGCACCCGTCCGAAGCGCACCCTCAGCGTCTCAGAGCGAGTGGTAGAACATGCCACGAACATGAGGGATTACATTATGTTGTGGGTATGGGACATGATAATTCTCTACGCGTTTCCCGTAATCCGTAGAATTTTCGTACTATTTCTGCTGGGCCATCGAATCGCAGCAGAAGCACTGCTGCTTGTATTGGAATGGAGAGCGCGGCCGAATTCACCTGCACTCAAGGATATATCTGCGACCGCCCAGCAAGTCGAGATTCGTCTCCAGCAGTTCTGCTATTGGCCTATGCAATATGTTAAACTCCGGCTCCGAAAAAATGATTGGGACAGTGTCACAACCAGTCATCCGGATTACATACGGTTTTACAATAGCCTGTGGCTTGTAGCCAATGACGTGATTATTGGTATCGCTCTTGGCTCCTATATCATCGATAATGCTGAGTGGGTTGCTGACACGATAAGTATGCTTCTGGGAAGATATACCATCAATGCGTTGCAGAGCAGCATTTCATGGCTGATGGGCTGGCCCGCTGGTTTGAAGCTGAATAGTGAACTGGCGTTGTTCTTGGGAGACCTGTTCCTCTGGGTTATTGATTATTGGTCCAGTTGCATCGGCACTCTACAACCCTTACTGCCGCACATCGTTTGGTTCATTGGCTTTTCGAGTTTTGCTGGTGCCAGTATGCCCATCGCCCTTTTTTCGGATCTACTTTCGGTGCTCACGATTCACATATACTCTTTCTACCTGGCATCGGCTCGCATATTCCACTGGCAGCTCACAATCTTGCTCTCCCTTTTTCAGTTATTTCGGGGTAAGAAGTATAACGTGTTGCGGAATCGTGTCGACGCCTGTGATTACGACCTTGATCAACTCCTAGTCGGCACCATCTTATTTACGCTTCTTTTCTTTCTACTCCCCACCGTTGTTGTATTCTATCTGAATTTCGCACTTGCACGTATGGTCATCATATCGTTCAAGGCCATTTTCGATACACTACTTTCTTGTTTGAACCATTTTCCATTGTTCGCATTGATGCTTAGGGGGAAAGACCCCAGGCGTCTACCGGGTGAGTTTCAGACGAAACCCAGCTACCACTCCGCCCAAAACTAACTATCGATAGGCGGCATTCGTTTTGAACTTCGTGATACCCAACATAGACTTAGTGTTAATTCCACGTCACCTTTACCTTCACCCTCGCAACCTACCTCAGTTATCTATCTCAAGGTTTGTGGTTTGCTGATCGTATTATATGAAACGAAGAACTAATGTCATGCAGCCTATACCTCTCACATTCGCAGCCATGTTCCACCAATACTTCCAGATGGGCAGCCGTATCCGCAAACATTACCTATCACCTAGGGTCTTATTCTGTCTCATCACAGGCCGCTTTGTCCCGCCCATTCATCGGAAAGCCTTGTACTCACTTCAATATAGCATGCTTCCCGCGCGCAGGGCCGGTATAATGGAGATGTGGGAAGCGCTCAACTCGCTGCCGACAAAAAAGAGACCCGTAAATGTATATCCGTACTCGTTTCCGGCGCCGGCGACAGCGACATTAAATGGAAGACGGCATATGAACGGGCGCGCAAGGGGGGTCTAACGGATTTGGTAACCGCGAGTGGCGTATAGGGCTAGATGCACGGCGTTGGGCTTGCGGCATTATAGATGGAAGATCGGGGTTCTGATGATGGGTAATGAGTTTCTGTATACATGAACGAACCACAAGAGAGATTCTTTGAATGCTTTGATGATACTGCGAGTGCATGCTGAGGTGCTAGACTCAGGAAAATGGACCCCATGTGACTTTGGTATTAGCATGCGATGATGCGGATAGTTGTTTCAACACTTTTCCCTTCGCTGCTTACATTAGTAGCAGGCATTCATGGCAATCGGCTCATGTTTTTCTTGCGATGGAGCAGTCTTTTACCTGATGCGCCTTCGCGAAATACCAAGTAATGAGCGGCTTATTAAACTACCTAATGTCAGGATTCGACATGCCTCAAGTGGTCCTCTTACTATTCTGCTGTTGTAAAAAGAGTGCGGAGGGCGAGTACGAACTCATTTCGTAGGCCCACTTTATTTACGCTGTAATTGCAGGGCACTTGGCGTTAAAGACTGCTATAGTTATAGCGTATATCTTCTTGTATTTATAGAAGTAAATTTTGGGATTTAGGTCGCTATAAACCACGGGAGAGCTTGCGCTATAACCCTATAACCACAGTGATCTTCAGCCCATAATTACAGCGCACTCTAGTAAATGAAATGGGTCCACTCCACAAAATGATTTGGCAGTTTGGCGTCCGTCGTCGACGGAACACAGCAAACAAGAAGCACTACATAGAAACGCATCTCCCCTTAATTCCTAGTACAGACACCACCAATGTGTGCAATAAGCTCTTCAATCCGATACGGCTTCGTCGTTACGCCGTCCTAAAAGTATAAGATCAGCTTTATATCCCAAAGGCCTCTTATTTGGCTTCGCTTACCATGCCGACTTCGATAGCGCCGCTAACCTGCTTGCTGCGCACATTGGCAGTAACACCTAGAATCGGGACATGGCCCACTAGCTCCCCGTTTGCCTCGAGCCTCCGTACTTCTTTTGTAAACTCGATACCATCCATAACCGGCATTTCGATATCGCACAAGATGACATCAAAAGGGTTTTCCTCGTGCGATGCCTCGGGGCTCTTCTTATCCCGTACAGCGTCAAGCGCATCTCTTCCGTGGTTGGCGGCTTTCACAAGAAAATCCCGATTCCGTAGCTGCTTACATAAGACCTTTTGATTTACTAGATTATCCTCGACAACGAGCACCTTGAGAGGCGATTCTTCACGCCGCGGAGTGCTTGGTTCCCGTATAAGCAGAGGGAACTCGTCGTCCTCTTCTTCTGACGTCATCGGTGTCCCATCAGCTGTTATGCTGAGCGACCTACTCAGTCGAATGACTGGTTCCGTGGAGATTGGCGAAAAGTGAGGCATCTCGCACCTCTGGGCCTTAATGTAGAACGCAAACGTACAGCCGGAGCCAGGACTGCTGGTCAGGCCAATTTCGCCCCCAAGCATCTCGGTGATCTGACGAGCAATGAAAAGGCCGAGTCCTGACCCGCCGTATTCGATATGTGTTTTCGGTGACGCCTGAGAAAAGCGGTTGAAGACTAACGCCTTCTCGTCTTCAGTCAATCCCTTGCCCGTATCTTTTACGCTGAAACATAGAAAAATATCTGATTGTGGATTCATGTTGTCTTTTAAATCGGAAGCGGCGCTCGTGGCCGATGCCGGAGTGGCAGGTGAGTACCGTTGCGGTACGAATTCGACGCCCAGTTCGCTCTCGAAAGGTCGATGTGTCTGAGCAGATGCCGTCACGACTATTTCCCGAGCCTTCGATGTCTTTGTGAATTTGATTGCGTTGGTGACGAGGTTTATCACAATTTGGAGAAATCGGTTAGGGTCAAGTAACACCCAGTCGAGACCGAGCGTGGACAACGAATTGTCCTCGATAATCTTGAGCTTTATATCTGTCATCTTGAGCTCGGCATCGAATATCTTCAGAGATGAGCGAACCAGCGCCATCGGCTGTACAGGAATAGGAGATACCACGAGTAAGTCGGAGTCTAGTTTGGAGACCGTCAGTACATCGTCGACGATCTGTTTCTGATGCTGCACACAGTATAAGATGGTGTTGGCGGCATCTAGGGCGCTGTTGATCTGGTCCTTGAAAATTTCTTTCCCGCATGTGCCAGAATTGCGGGTTGCTTTGTCATGGAATGCCCAGTCCAATGCGGCGGACCCTTTCTTAATCGAGTCGATGATCTCTTCGCTGCAATGCAAGACGGCTGACAGAGGGTTACGTATTTCATGACTGATCATGTCCATGAAACGTTCTTGCTGGGTTTTGGACCTGATAGCTTCCTCCATCTTATCCGTCAGAACCTTGACGGCCATCTTCTGCCCGCTAATGTCCGTCACCCAGAAGTCCATATGGTCAATTGTGCCATCTTCGTTGAACTGAGAAAACCCCGTAGCAACGACATAGGCGCCATTAGTGACAGTCTTGTCACCCCCTGAGATAGTGTAGGTCTTGTTCACCAGCTGAAATTCAACGGACTCATGACCTGGGGCTCTCTGAAGCCTGGCGAAAAAATCCTTACATGGCTGCACGTAATCTTCGCGAACCCATGGTAGCCAAGGCTGCGGCTGTTTGGGAATTTCGTCGGGATTGAATCCATATAATGAATACCAGGCTTTGTTTCCATATTGGACATATCCTTGCCCATCCGTACGACAAATTCCAAAGGGGCAGTGTTCTGCGTAATTCCTCCATTTCTTTTCTGACTCCTCAAGCGCCTTGGATCGTGAAATGAGTTGTTGCTCGGTCCATTTAAGCTCGCTGATATCCATAGTGAAGACCACAATACTCTCGACTTCGTTTAACTCGTTTAAATCGGCGTAACACGCGGAGATACCGGTTCGATGATCCGAAGACATGTGGCCTCGACGAAACGGCTCTTTGGAGCGAATTTGGAATACGCCTCCTTTTTTCTCATAGAGCACCCTCCTTTGCCATTGTCGAAGCAAGTCGACGTCCTCGGGGACTACACTATCAAACCAACTTAAGGTCTGCTGATCTGCGGGACTCAGCCCTGAGAATTTATACCATGCATCATTCGCATACAGAATCTGTCGAGAGTGAGTATCAATACGCGACAAAAGCTAGACCGGAGCATTAAATACCTTTCCTTCCACGTCAATTACTGCCAAACCAACGATCGACCATTCTGCGAAACGAGAGAATCTCATGTCGCTTCTTCTACGATCCAGCTGAGCCCGTCGGGCTAGCTCGTTATGACGTGCAACCTCTTCTGATAGCCGAGCTCGCGAGACCTGCGGCGCTGCAATGTCTGCCACGAGCTGTAGAAATTCGCAAAACTGTTTATTGTATCGTCTGTACGGGTTCAGACCAACGACCATGAATGCTGCTATCCTGCCATCATCTTTAACTGGTATGATAGCGAATTGTTCAGATGGTAATTCGTGTCCTTTCAGTCCGAGGCCGTTAAGGAGCTTATGTAACGATGGGTCGTCGGACTCTAGGATCAGCATCGAGTCACACTTAAGTGCTTTGAGCATGGTAGGTGCGAAACCATTGATATCGCATGATAGGTCGATGTACTCTTGCTCGATAATACGGTCTGCGCCGATTCCAATGGTACCCTCTAGATGGCATGGATAGCTAGGCTTACTTGGTGCGGAACTAATGCCTAGCTGTTCGTCCATAGAGTACAACAAGGCAAAGGGGATATCCTTGCTGTTGTAGCTCAGTCCGGTTAGTAGTGTTTGCCAGAGCTCTTTCATATTGTTTGCGGTCCCGGTATGGCGGGATAGTCGCTGGATACAATCGTTCTGCCTCGAACAGATAACATCCAAGGTCCTGTCTAAGGGTATTCCGTAACTGCCTTTCACTTCTCCCTCGTCATTAGTTACGGGGATCAGCTTCCAGTCGAAATACGTTTCTTCGAGATGGCCGTTTTTCTCGATAAGTAACCTAGTACCCTCACATGTTTCTGTCTGGCGTGTCCGACGCTGTTCGGCAATTTGACCAGCCAGCTGATCCCAGATCATAGAGAAGACTTCAGAGGCGTCCATACCCATGGCACCTGGGTGCTTGTTTCCAAGCAATGGTAGATACGCCTCATTATAGAGGATGGATGAGGACTCCCCCCAAAACAATACCGCCGGGCTCGTGTCAGCGAGGAGGAAGCGAGAGATGTGTCGAAGGTCCGAGTCCCAGTTAGCCGCTGGGCCAATGGCAGAGTTGTCCCAATCAACATCTTGGAAGAATTTATGAATCGGCGCAAGTGTCGGGCGAGAGGCTTTAGATTTCAGATCGATACCTCCTTCATGATTCGATGGTGATTTATGACAATTATTTTGTTCCTGACTTCGAGCTGATTGCCCGTTTACGGGTGAAGGTGATGAACCACCTTTCGAAATCATCACAGCACCATCAGGTGTCGTAATTCAAGTGTAGTGAGTGTGCCAGATGGGCAATTAGCCACAATGACGGCTAGCAGATGTCATGAATACGTGATAGCCAGTCTTGCGACGGTATGTCGATGAATTCGTTCTTCAAGAGAAACATCTGCTGTAACAAATATCTTCGTTTTGCAATAGGTCTCTTGGGGAATTCGGGGCTCACATTGAGAAGAAATTCATTGTTCGTGGTCTCGACGTCGCGGGGCATGTCGAGAATTTTCTAATGGACTTGTCATTACTCGTAACCAAGACTAGCTATGCTCCATCGAGGGAAGCTCTAGACCCAGTTTTGTCAGTAAGGTTCAAATAAGGTGTGCTAGATGAATCTGTCCGCCTAGAGCTTGATGCGGAGAGGGTTTAACTATACAGAGCTAGATCATGCACCCCATATCTATACTTCCCGTCGTCACGGGTTCGTCACGTAGCCAGAGAGGTTCTCTGCTGGTGTTAGCTGGGCAACTAAGCCGCTAGTAAGATATTGACAAGCTCGAGTCTAGACTTTAACCTGCATATCCTAGCAAGGTACATGAATAGGGGGGAGAACTTAGTATCGCACTAACCAGCATTAGAGATTTAAGGGGTAAGCAACTTGAATAAAGAACGATATGGGAGCAGTATACCGTATACGTAGCTAAAGGTACATATATTTTTATAGTCTAGGTACCTAGGTATATATAGGTAGATACCTTTCAAACTTTGAACAAGGCCTTTGTGAATCAAGTAGTAGGCTCGTCTATAGTCTTGGCTTTAGAAAACATAGCACCTATATAATGTGGGCGATTTGTCTTTTGGTCTAAGCATTCTCATCATAGTAATCAGTAACGTAGGAGCCAACGCTACCTATCTACGGTATAGAACCCCGGCCCTATCGGGATCATTCCTTGCTCCTCTGCTATCTACCGGTTTCGTTAGCCAATGTGGATACTCGTAAGAACTAATCCCCGTTGACAAGTGCGCGAGTCAGCTATATAGGATTGATAATTGATCCCTCCAACTGGTTCCAGTCTCCACCGCAGAATAATAATCCCGCCTAGAGTTCTAAGAAAAGAAATTCATACAGAACACTCCGATTATGGGTTCCCAAGTCTCCGAAACAGATTTTGACCTAGCGCCGCTCCCACCGAAGGATGTTGTTCTTAGCCTGCGGACGGGGAAGATCCGACCTTTCGGGGGCGTGAAAGGTTTGTTCTCCGCAATCAACAAGCAGCCCCGGCATGGCAAAGTCCAACTCACAGCAAACGGCTTTGCTAGCGATGAACGACAGTATGTTATGCACAGGAGCCTAGACAATGCAATTCATCAATACGACCCCCGCCATTATGAGGCATGGAAGAAGATCTTGCCAGATCGCGGACACAAGTTCAAGATCGGCGCTTTTGGTGAGAATATATCGTCGGCGCACCTCTCGGAAGACAACCTTTGCGTTGGTGACAAGTTTCGCTTAGGACCCGAAGCTATCGTTCAAGTCGCGATGCTAAGGCAGCCTTGCTACAAACTGAACCATCGCTTCGAGTATAAGAAAATGTCTAGCCTGATTCAGAGTACTGGATTCACCGGATGGTATTACCGTGTAATCCAAGGTGGAGAGGTCCAGGAGGGTGACCAGATAGAGCTGATCGAACGTATTAACCCACGTTGGTCTCTCAAAAGACTGCACCATATCCTTTATACAGACACGAACAACATGGAAGCGATATCAGAGCTCAGTCAACTAGAAGGTCTCAGCAAGGAGTTCCTTGACTTGTTTCAGAAACGACTTTCGAGAGGAACAGAAAATATGAACGGCCGACTCTTGGGTGATTTCGCGGTGCCTTGGCAGTTATACAAATTAGTTGAGAAAACTCAATTAACGCCCAGAGTCCGGAAGTTTGTCTTCAACGCTGAAGACTCTAATATTGACTCGGAGAATTTACATTTCGGACGTTTTCCCCATGTGCGCCTTAGATTCGGTCCCGACTCTAAGTTCGCACGTGCTTACTCGGTAGTATCGGGCGATATGAGATCGTTCGAGCTAGGAATTGCGAGGGACGACAACTCGAGGGGTGGCTCCCTGTTTTTGCATGACAATCTCAAGGTCGGCGATATTCTGGAAGTAGCCAAAGGGCACAATGCAGTTATCCCAATCCTGAGTAGCGACCAGGAATCCCAGTCGACAAGACACATATTCATCCTAGGCGGCATTGGTGTCACTGCTTTCATTGGCGAAATCAAGGCTCTCGAAATGAGATCCGCTAACTTTGAAATACACTACGCCGTCCGCAGCAGGGAGGAAGCTGCGTATCTCGACCTTTTACCAGCCGGAAGGACAACTGTCTACGCAAAGAGTGAAGGTCGGCGATTAGATGTGAATTCTCTCATCCCGCCGCCCAATGATTGTAGAGATGACTGCTTTAAAGCCTTGGTGTACTGTTGCGGTCCATCATCACTACTTACCGCCTGCCGCGATATTACGACGAGACTAGGTTATCCGCGATCTCAAACTCATTTTGAGGAGTTTGGCGGTGCTGAAACCGGTACTGGTGACCCATTTGAAGCCGAGATCAAGGCCACTAGCCAAGTTCTCAAGGTGCCTCGGGAAAAGTCACTTCTGGAAGTTCTCAACGAAGCCGGCTTCGGAATAGATTCATCTTGTCTAGTAGGAAATTGCGGGACTTGCACAGTGGATGTCTGCGGGGGCAACGTCGTGCACCAAGGCACTGCTCTCGAGGAAGAACAGAAGGAAAGCACTATGCTGAGCTGCGTAAGTCGTGGGCAGGGGAGGATTGTAATTGATTGCTAGGGCTACTTAGATGTTACTATTATGAAAGAGCGTCGATTTACAGCTTATATAGCACGACATATAGATTTCATATCACTGTTCTAGATTCCCCTTTTTGGCCAGCAACATTAGGTATCTTATTTCCCAAGTCTTGATCCTGCTTATTTTCTACCTATATATAGATCTACTTATACGTATCTACCATTATTATAATCTACCATAATATTAATTACTACTTCCCTCCATCTTCCTATTACCGAAGTGTGGGACTACGTACCGCAGCCTATCCGATTCGGGGTCCGGCAATCTCAGGAGATTACGGCTAAACTGCCGCGATCCAGCATAACGAATCTCGGAGGAACAAGACTTACCTAGGGAACACCCCGCGGCGTATGATCTTTAGATAGTATATACTAAAACCTGGCGGCAAATGAATTTGTATCCGTAAGTAACTCTAAAATTGGGCGGCGAAGAGCGCATCGAAATAGAAGCTACTTACTCCAACAGAACATTGCACTATGGAGGTCGTATTATTTCTATTAAACCACCTATGTAGGTAGATAACGATACATCTAGATCTATTACAACTGCCATAGCCCTTTAATAAGCCGGGATATAAGCCAAAATGAAGCAGCTGAGGCAAAATGCGGGAGCCCCTCCTTTTTCGGCTTCGTCTCCTACAAAATAAAGGGACAGCCTCAACATCATGATGCCTGGAGGTAGAGACAAAGGTGTAATCAAACTCCTAGAACACGCTAAGATAGGAAAGGAGCCATGTTTTACTCTGTTTTGCTGGCGTGCGCTGGCCTCGCCTCACAGGCCTTAGCGGCATGCACCCGAGAGCAACTTCAGGAGGCGACAGCTGCTTATGTTAAAGCCCAAGCCGCCGGGGACCTGCAACTGACTGCTTTGGCTTCCAACGTTACCTATCTGGAGAATGATACGCCTATGGATATTTCCAAGGGCGTTCTGAGCCAGGCTATCACTATTGACCTCAGCCGTAGTCTTCACGACACTACTGAGTGCGCTACGTTTACTGAGATCTCGGCGGCAACTAATAAGGAGCCGTACGTTATCCACACACGAATGCTATTCACCGACGGCAAGATCACGACCATCCAGTCGGTTGTCGCGAACGATGGAGACTGGGCATTCAATGCGACAGGCCAGCTCTACTGGTCCAAGCAGGAGAAATGGGATCCCATCCCGGAAGCCAATCGTGACGCCCGCGACGTCATTAAGGCTGCTGGCGACGCTTACCTCGACAGTTGGGGTGACGGTAAAGTTAAGGTGCCATATGGCACACCCTGTGCCCGATTGGAGGGAGGAATGTACACGGGTAGCGGCCGGCCGAATGCCAACACATGTGTGATGCCCGAGTTCCCGCAGCCGTTTAAGATCGAAAATCGCCGCTATGTCATTGACGAAGAGGTTGGCGGACTCGATATCTTCAACGACTTCCCGTTCATCGACGCAAATAAGCCTAATGGCACTGCAAGCTCCAATCTGATTAGGGTCGAGGGAGGAAAGATTCGCTATATTCACGAGGTTACAATCTGTTCGAAGCGTAACTGCGGAAGATGATGGGCTAGTTTTTCGTGAGGGGAGGGAAGAATGCACGGAGCACGAGAAAATTGCCATCCAGATGCTACAGTCGTTTAGCTTTCATAATGATAACTAGTCAAATCCTAAGAGGTATCAGTTCATTCCAATGACATGGTGCATATTAATTGTGTTTGCTGACCCTAGAGCGGCGGTGGACCCCTGTAGATGCTCGGATCATACGTGTGTACCTTGTTTCTGTATATTTAGAACATCCGACACCCAAAATCGCCTATCTACCCGGACGCAGATGAAATGCCCGTCGCTTATTGGATAAGGCTGACATTTTCGACGTCGTGAAACTTTCGAGCCGTCTCTAGCCCAAGTGGAACAGGACTATTTATGGACATTATGTCTCAGTGAATGGAGCAGACTCCGCCCGTGGTCTAAGGAACATCATAAACTGGTAGAAGGATGACTAAGGAAAAGTAGATTTATAAGGGCTAGATGTCTATGTAGACCAGGTAGAGATCTGGTGATCAGGAGGGCAAAAAGGATGAAGATGACGACCACATCGGAGGACAGAGATGAGAAGTAGAAGACGAAGGAGAGGAGGATTAGAACTAGGGGAAGGGCTTGGTACGAAGCTACCCGTGTACGTCACATCCCCCGGATTTCGGGTTAGGGGACTTTCTTGTAAGGGACTTCTCTGTCAGGCAGGTCAGGATAGCACGGACCCTTGGACCCTTATGTAAGTGCGTGTGGGGGTAAACTGGAGAATAATTGGCCAATGAAATAGGGTCGTGTATTACCCCGCCAAAGACTAGACCTACATGGATCTCTCCGCACCAATAGACACAAGCGATGCCCCTCCATCATTCTGCATCAGATGCATCGAATGCATTATCGTGTGCTCTTTACGGTTTCCGACTTATGTAGTGTGTTGGCCGTCTTGCCACTTACATGCAGCTATCCTATCCCAACGACGACATACTGCAGCAAGGAAATCGGGAAAGGCTTGCATCGATCATCGTGACCCTCGCGACCCTCGTCGGCCTCCCTTGTAATCGTTCCGATTACCATATTACATTACATCGTATCGCGTCACATCATACCGAGACTCCAACTCCAACGGATATATATCTGTCGTCACTCTTCCTATCCCGATCCCTCGCGTTGCTCTCCTTTTTATACAGCTAGCAAGCGAGCTTGAGACCAACTTGTTGCACTTAGATTATACTTTAGGCAGCAAGTTAATACAAGGTACTTAAATAAGCACAAACAGTTGATTAAGAATATTCTGTGAACCCTCTTCTTTTCAATATGGAAACTCAAGTTTTTATTCCTTTCAGACCCAGCCCACCTCATAACCACGCCGGAGGGGTGACACAGCGCAACATGTCAGACCCCAAAGAGCGATTCTTTCGCTATTTCCAGGCGGAAATAACGGGTAAGACCTTCGTCGTGTCGGCAACAGGAGAGGGTTCGCAAACTAACCCAACGTAGCTATTCAGAGCCAGATCGATGACTTGGCAACTATATCCCCGGTTGGCGGAGAACGACAGGACTGCATCGACACAGTATTAGCAGGAATATCCCGCTTGTCGAATGAAGTCATGGATGCAGGAGACTACATCCCTGCCTACGATCAACGAACATATTCTCAGGTATACCACTAATCCTTTGTTATATCTCAACCATTATCCTCACACGTAGACAAATAGGCTATGAAGGCTCTCACCGACAAGCTCAACGAGGCAACGGCCAAGTTTGCCCCTAAGTCGCGTTTCCAGTTCAAGTCCAAGTCCTCAAAGCCAGCTTCCACGTCGGAACCCCAAGTTGATTCGCGAGTACGGCCCTCCTTTAGCAATATAGGGTCCAAACACTCGCCAGTTCCTGATGCGGCGAAGCGTGACGCTGAAGAGAGCGCTGCTTCATCTGCGAAGCGCTACAATGAAGAACTGGAGCAGCAATCCGGTGTGAGGAGGCCTAGTTTCTCAAACGCCAAAAACATCGCCATCTACGACCATTCCGGGCTACACATCATGCTTCCTTCGACAGCTTCAAGAGCTACGTCTTCGGGCAGCTTGACAAACCTCGAGCGATGCGTAGTGGATATGACTGCTCCCACTAGTGCTGGGACGCCTTTTGCTGGGTTGGCGTTGAAGAATATCAAGCAGAGCCTGATCATTGCCGGACATGTTGCGGGACCCGTGCACATCACCGGCCTGCATAATAGCATAGTCGTGGTTGCAGCGCGACAAGTTCGTATTCATGAGTGTAAGGACGTCGACGTTTATCTCCACTGCGCAAGCCACCCCATTATCGAAGACTGCTCAGGGATGCGGTTCGCGCCACTCCCAGAGCTCTATGTGAGTCTCCCTTAAGAGAGTACCTTTAACAACCATACTGACGACTCTGAAATAGGCAACCAAATTGGAGATCAAAGGGGAGAACCAGTGGGATCAGGTAGACGACTTCAAGTGGCTGAAGAGTGAGCCGTCCCCGAACTGGACTGTCCTGCCCGAAGACAAGCGCATCCCGGAGGATATCTGGAAGAACTCGGTTTGCGGTGGCCCGAGTCTTAGTACGGACGACATATTACGAAAAGTGGGCATTCTTGGTGATCGATCTTGATGATAATGGGAGCCTTTTTTTCATCGTCAAGACTGTCCCATTCAAAATTTGATGTACAAACGAGCGTTTAGCGTCGGCGTTGGGCATTAATTTTGAATTCCCTCTACTTCGTAATGTTGTATGTAGTAGAAGTAAATCTAGCGTAGTTCTCATTAATAACGAGCCCTCGATCCTATGCATTTCCCGTCTTTTCCTATGGTATCATCTCCGAACGCCTGAACTCCGTACCATATGCAAATTTGCGACTATTCACCTGCCCCAATCAACATCAGACACCCAATCCCCTTTCATCGACCGTTTTTTAAGAGTCTATAACCATCCGATCGCTCTCCCCCTCGTCCTGCTCAGGCGCCGCAGCTAGCTTCGCGCCCATCTCCCGCAACTTCGTCAGCATATCGCGCTGGCGCGCAAGCCTCGCCTCCAGCGCCGCGATCTCCGCCTCCTGCTCCTCGACGCCGCGGTTCATATCCGGCAGACTGCGCACCAGCGCCCGCGCTTTTTGGAACCGGTGCTTTAGGACATCGGCGGCGGGCGGGATTTCCTTGAGGGATAACTCGCCCGTGTTGGTTGTTGTTGTGGCGCCGTTGTTGGTTTGCGACTGGGATGATTTCTGGGAGGGAGGCGCGGGAGGAGGTGGTTGGGAGGGCGTGGGTGCGGGTGTTGTGCCTGTGCCGGAGGTCGTGGATGTAGGTGTGCGCAGGCGGTTGAGGAGGACGGCGAGTTCGGTTAGGGTGTCTAGGGTGTCGGGGTTGAGGCCCTCGGGCATGGCGAGGATTTGCGTTTTTGTTCCAGTTGTCGTTGTTGACGCCATTGTGGACGGGATGCTCTGATGGAGTTGAGAGCGAGAATTGAGGAGAATTGATTGGGAGGTAGAGGTGTACCCTGGTTTGCTGGAAGACTGGTCCAATGTTTCTTTACGTAAAGGCGAACCCTGATGGCGAGAGCGGCAGCTAGGTGGGTAGCTGAGTTCAGCCTTAGACTTTGCCCGAGTTTAGGAGGGTTATTGTGTCAGAGCATCTAAAAATTCCCAGGCCTGTCATTGGCTGTAGCAAAGCACTCTCATTGGCTGCTAAATTAAGAATGGGATAATTTTATTGGTTAGGTTCGAAGGGGATAATTTTATTAGTTAATTTAAAATAGGCTAATTTTATTAAATATTTTTAATAGGAAAGAAATAATTAAAGGTTATTCTTAAAAAGCTAATAAAATTTTTAAGTTTTTAATTTTTTAAAAAAAAATAAGTTAAATTAAAAATAATTAATATATTTTATAATATATTTTAATTATATATTTTTTATTATAATTAATTAAATATTTTATAATAAATAATTTATTATTATTTAAAATATTTTTAATTTATTTTAAAAAATAATATAATAATAAAATTATAAATTTTTAATAAAAATATTAATAATTTAATTTAATTATTAACTTTATTATTATTTAAAATATTTTATTTTTATATTTTATAATATTATTATTTTTAAATATATTAAATATTATTATTAAAGCTTATTAATTTTATTATAAAAATAAAACTTAAAAATATTTTTTATTATATTTAACTTTTTAATAACTTTTAAAAGATTTAACTTTAATTATTAATTAAAATTTATTATTTTAACTATATTTTATTAATTTTATTAATTATTTTTTAAACTTTTAATAATAATATTTTTTTATATAATATAATTTATATTATATATTATATTATTTTTAATAATATATAAATAAATAATAAAAATTATAATATTTTAAATTATATTAAACCATTTTTATTTATATTATTTAATTTTAAAGCTATATAATATACATTTAAAAATTATATAATTTTAATAAATATTTATTATCTTTATTATTTTAATTATAAAAAAAGTTAAATTAAATATTTTCTTTATTTTATTAAATTATTAATATTTATTAATAAAAAAGTTATATTTTATTATACTTTATTTTAATTATTAAAAATTTCTAAATAAATTATTAAAATTATAAAAAAATTTATATCTTAATATTTTAATAATTAATATTTTTATATTTAATATTATTATTACATTTATTATTATAATAACTATTTAAATTTCTTTAATATATAACTTTATTTATATTTTTTATCTTTTTATAAATTAAATTAATATTTTTAAATTAAATTATATTTTCCCTTAAATAATAAAAACTTTTATTAGAAAAAATAATATAAAATAATTTATTACCTTATTAAATAAAAGTATATTTACACATTTATATAAAAGAAATTATATTTTCTTTTATAAGAATATTTATACTTTTTAAAATTTAAATATTATTATTTTCATTTTTAAGCTTAATTTTAAAAATAAAAAATATTTACACCTAGTTTATTATATATTAAATCCTTCGAAAAAATCTGCTAATTTTAATATAAAAATTTATTTATTATATTATAATATTTTTATTTTACTTATTAAATATTTTCTTAAATTTTTTTTTACTTAGTTTAATTAGTTTTTATTTATAAATAATATTATTATACTTTTCTTAAATAATAATAATAATATTAAATATTTTATTTTTCTTTAAAATATAATAAAAAATAAAATAATTAAAAAAATACTTTTAATTTAATTACTTTTTTAATTATTTAATAAAATAATTAATAATTAAATTAAAAATATTGTAAATAAAAAATATAATCGCTAAGATTTTAAAATTATTTAAAATATTAAAGTTTTAAATATTAAAAATATTACCTTTAATATTAATAATAATAATAATAATATTTCTAATATTAATAACTTTAATATTAATAATATTAATATTAATAAGTTTAATATTAATAAAGCTAATAGTGTAAACCTTATTTATTTGGTTTATATTAATTAAATAAAATATTTTAATAATAATATTAAATTTAAAAATTATAATTTTAATTTATATTCCTTTTATAATTCCTTTAATAATCTTTTAAATAATTTAAATCTTTTTTATAAAAAGCTTTAATCTTTGTTAATAAGTAAAGATAATGTTATAAAGCTTTATTATTTACTTTTATAATTAAGCTTAAATAAAAATAAGCTAATTTTTATTAAAAATAAATTATCTTTTAAATAAAACAGTTAATTTAAATATAAATTTAAGCTTAAGATTTTTTATATTATTATTTTAAATAATAAGAAAAATATTAAAGGTAATATTTTTTTTTAATTAAATATTAAAATAGAAATTTTAATAAGCTTATATCTTTTTTTTTATTATAAATATTTTTAACCTTTTTATTAATCTTTTTAAACATATTTATATATTAATATATTTTAAATAAAAATGTTATTATTCTTATTATTTTATATAAGCATAATAGGTTTATTATATTATATATAAAACATTTCATTCTTTCCTTAAATCTTTTTTTATAATTTAAGATTATTACTTTTATTTAAAATATAATAAAATCTTTTCTTTATAATTTTATTTATTTATTATTAGCTTTAAAAAAAACCTTTAAAGGGATAATAATTAAAATATTATAAATATTAATAAATATATTAGGTTTATATTTTATCTTTTTAATAAATTAATTTTAAAGTTAACTAATAATTTATTTTATAAAGTTAATATATTTTCTATTAATTATTTTAACTTAATTATTTTTATATATTTAATTATAACATTATTAAATAAACTTATTAAAAATTAAAAAGATATAAAATTAATAAGGTTTTTTTTAAAATATATCTTTAATATAATATTTCAAATTAAAATTAAAATAGAATTAAAGTTTAATAAATTTACTATATTTAAGTTAAAGATAAGAATATTTTTATTTAATATATTATAAATATATCCTTTAAATAAATAGTTAATCTTATTCTTTTAAATAAAAGGCTTATATTTATCTTTAATTATAAGATTTAAATAATTATATATATAAATTATTAATATTTTTTATTTTTATATTATTTTTAATATAAATTATTTATTATTTAATAATATTTATTAAAATTATAAAAAATATATTATAAATTTAATCCACTTTTAGATCTTTTTTTATATTATATAAATAATATAAGGTTATAATAACCTTATAATTTTAATAATATTCTTTTAAGAAAAAGTAATATTTGTTAAATAGAAAATATATATTAAAATTATAAGTTAACTTTATTTTAAATATAAGTTAATATTAATTTTTATATCTATATTTAATAAAATTATAAATATATTTAAAATAAAAATATAAATATTATATTTAATTAAAAAGTTACCTCTTTTATAATATTTAATTATTTTTATAGCTATAATAAATATAATATTTAATCTTAAACCTTTAAACTTTTATAAGGTTTAATTAACTTAAATAAGAATAGAAAAAATTATTAATAAACTTATAATAAAAAATAATACTTAATGTAATAATTAATAATAATAAGTAAAGATTTTTAATAATTATATAAATAAAAGGAATAGGAAATTTTTAATTAAGGATTAATAGTAAATTTATAAATAAATAAATAAAAGGTTTAGATATATTTTATATATTTTAAGTTAAGATTTTATATTATTTATATAAATATATAACTACTTAAATTCCTTTTTTTTACAATATTTTAGAAATATTACTTTTACTAATAAGTATTATTTTTATTAATATATATTATCCTTTTTAATATATATTACTTTTATTAATATATTATATTTTTATTAATATATATTATCCTTATTATTATATATTATAATTATTAATTAATATTACTCTTTTTAATATATAATATTTATATTAATAATAATTATATTTATTAATAAATATTAAAATTATATATATATAAGTAATTATTTTCTTATATAACCTTAAAAATATTTCCTTTTTTAGCTTAATTATATATATATATTTAATATTTATATAGTAATAAATTATTTTTCTTTTATAATAATATTTCATTTTATTTTATTTTTATAATATTTTTAAAGATAAATAATTTATTAATTTTATTTAATTAATTATTTTAATATATTATATTATATTTATTATTATATTTTAACCAAATATTTTCTTAATAAATACTTTTTAATTAATTACTTTTAAAAATATTATTAGCTAAGTTAATTTTAGATTAAAAACCTTTAATCCTAATTTTTATTAACTAATTTTTCTTAAACTTATTTCCTTATTAACTATATTAAATTCTTTACCTTATAAATTAATACTTTTTAAACCTATTTCCTTATTAATTATATTAAATACTTTCTTTTATAAACTAATTCTTTTTAAACTTATTCTTTTGTTAATTATGTTAAGCTTTTCTTTTAATATATTAACTTTTCCTAAACTTATTTTTTTATTAACTATATTTAATTCTTTTCTTTATAAATTAATTTGTTAGCGAATTATTAATTTTAAACCTATCCCTAAAATACTTAGGAAATGTAAATATTATAAAATATTAGTTAATTTTTTTAATAATTATTTTCTTTAATATAATTCTTTAAAAGTTTTATTAAATAGTTTTAATGTTAAATATAAGGAGAAGTTTTTTAAATCCTATATTAGCTTATTTATTAAATTTGTTAGTATATATTAAAAAGCTTAATATATTTTTAATTTTTAGGAGAAAATTTAAATCTTAGAAAATCTTCTTTTAAATTAATATTAATTATATTTAATTTAATATATTAAAAATAAATTAGATTTATAATCCTAGGAATCTTTTTTATATTATCTAATAAAAGGGTTATAAACTTTATTTCGTAAGGTTTTACTATTATATTTATTTATTAATAAAAACCTATTATATTAATTCAACTATTTTAAATATTTTCCTTATAATAATAAATTTATAAAGGTTTATAATAAATATATATTATATTTTAAAGTTAAATAACTTTTTAAAAATTATAAATTAAGTATACTTTTAATATTATATATTTATTTATATCCTTTTAAATTAAAGGATTTATATTTTCTAAAGGAAAAATTTATCTTGCTAAAGTATACATTTAATCTTATTATAAAAATTATATTAAATTTATTATTTAATTAGCTTAATAGCTAAAATTATTATAAAGTAATAAGTTATATTATTATTATTATAAATAATTTATTTTCTATTATAAAGATTTTATCTTAGAAAATAAAAGATATTATTAATAATCATTATATTATATAATATAGCTTTAATAAATTTAAGATAAATATTTTAAAGTTTTTTTTAGGGCTATATAAATTTATTATAATAAAAGCTTTTCTTTAATTAAAAAAGAATAATTATTTATATTATAATATTTTTCTTAATAATAAGTTTTAAAAGGAATAAGCTAATAAAAATAAAATTATATTATTAAATTTAATATAAAGTTTAATTTATATTTAAAATATAAATATAAAATTTAATAAAAGGTTTTTTTATATTTTATGTTAATATAATTAGGATTTAATATATAATAATAGTGTATTTTTTAATAGGAATATAGAATTTAATATTAAAATTAAAAATAATATATTATCTAATCTTAGGATTAATCTTAATTTAAATTTGATATTAAAGTTTAATTTAAGATTAGATTTAAAGGAAATTTCTAAGTAAGAATTAGTTAAGGTATATAATAAAATATAAGGGATAATTTTAAAGTATAAAAATAAATTAGTAAATATTTTTATTTTTTCTAATAATAATAATATTAACTTTAATATTATTAATGAAATGGTAATTATATTAACTTTATTAGTGTTTTTTTTATTATAAGTAATAAATTAAATAATGTTTAAATAGTAAATTTTATTTAATAATTTTTTAAATAAAAATTATATAAGGAAAAAAATAGTAAGGATAATAAAAATGATAAAAATATTATAAAGTAATAAACTTTAAATAGATAAATATTTATCCATATTAAATTAAGTTAATAATTCTTAAATATTTAAAACTTAAAATATTTCCTATTTACATTTATTATAATTTTACCTTATAAATAAGGTGATTTAATATTAATTATTAAAAAGAAGAAATTAATTTTAAGCTAAAATGATAAGAAGAATTTTTCCTATAAAAAGTATAATATTATATCATTTTTATTTAAATATATTTATAAATTAATAATATTTTTAAATAAGTTTTTATTAAATTATGCTAATATGGAATTATAATTGTTACACATTTAATTTTTCTATTTTTAATATTTAATCATATTATTAAAGATAATAACACTAAGATTAATCATATATTATTAAAAAGTTTAAAGTTTATTAAAATTTAATACATCTTTAAATTCATTATTATACTAAAACTTTTCACCATAAAAGACAAATTAAAAAAATACCAATTAACCGTATAGGTCACCTTTTATATCACCCTTCTATTTATAATACTTATGGTAATGATATTTTATAACTTCAATTGGTAATTTTAATAGTAAAATATATTTAAATAAATTTGAATAAATTATTATAAATTCTTTTATCACCTTTTAAATAGTTTATTTAATTTATTTATTATAAAGTTATTTTTTTTAATATTTATTAATTTAACTTTAAAATACCTTTTTAATTTTTTAGCTTAAGCTTTTTTAACCTGTTATATATTTATTAAGATTTTATTAGGCTTAGGTTTAATAGGTTAACGTATGTTAGGAATATATTTATTTAGCTTAAGTTATAAATTGAGGTTATTTGTATAAAGATTCGTTATTTAATTTGTATATTATGTTAGAACTTTAATTACTTAGTTAATTAAGTTGTGAATAAGGTGAGAAATTAGGCTAGAATTTTTTTTTATTTTTTGTAATTGCCTAGTAAGCTTTTTAGGTCTTTTAAAAGTGATGTAAACATTTTTTAATAGAGTATAAGATAGTGTATTATAATATTTAGGTGTAGGTATTTTTAATAATATTTTAAAAGTAAGGGGGATGGCCTTTATAAGATTTAAAGGTTATAATCCTATTTTTTTTTATCTTAATTATATGTTATAAGATATAAAGGCTTTTTTATTTATTTTAATGTATATATTAAGTATTTATTACTTATAAATTAGAATTAAACTTAGGTAAGATATGTATTACTTTATTTTAAATTAAAAAAAATATTTTAAAAATGAAAATATATTAATGTTAAAAGATTATATAATATTATTTATATTAGGAGGTAAAAAAAGTAGTATAATATTATTTTGGTAAATTAAGAGTATAAATTTAGTTAATATATGTGTGAAGTGATTATTTAAAATAAGTAATTTATATTACTTTTTATTTTAAGGTTTAATATAAGGTATAAAGATATATTTAAGCTATTGTTAAATAATTGTATGATTTGTTTATCCTTTAATAGATGTTATATATTACTACTCCTTAATTTTTGTTAGAAATTATTAAGTTTAAACCTTTTAATTATTAAAAATTATTATAAGATAGCCTTTAATGTTAACTAAAGAGATATATTTAATTATTATGACTTATAATATTACCTAAAATTTAGTGATTTGTATATAATAAGATTTAGATATGTTAAGAGTTGTAAATATATTAATCTTTCCTTTTTAAAATCTTATCTTATTTATATTATATTTATTTAATAATGTGATATTATATTTATTTTATATATAGCTTAATTAATAATAAAAGTCCTTTATTTTTTTTATATTATTTAAATATAACTTCGTATATTTAACATATTATTTTATTTTTATTAAAATATTTTTATATTATTTTTTAAATTAATTAATTTATTTATTACTAAGTGATTATTACTTTCCTTAATTTTTAAATATAACCTGGATAAATATAATAATAAAAATATTAAAAAGAACTTTCTTATATGCCTTTTTTTGTGATATTTAATTAATGATATATTACTCTTACTTTGGTAATAACTTTTACTATAACTTAACTATTTTTTAATAAAATTAAATTATTTATAGCCATTACGATAAGGTAAACTTAATTAATTCGTATTAGGTAATAGTATTTTATAATGATATACCCTTGTAAATTTTTGTTATAGCACATGTAATACATGCTTTAAAATTTACCTTATCCTTTATTTTTAATAGTTAATTCAAATAATTCATAATATTATAATAAAAAGAAGTTATTATAAAAATTATATAAAAGGCGGTGAAAATATTATAAATGAGGGGGTGATATAAAAGGTAACTCACATGGTTAGTTAATAATCTTTATATAAAAAGATTTATAAAGGAAATATTTATATATAATTAATAATAACCTTTATTAAATAAAAAAAAACATAACTAATATAACCAGCTTTAAAGTTTAATTATAAAAAATAAACCTTTTGTTATTTAATTTATAATAAACTTTAATAATTTAACTAATTTAATATACATTAAAATAAGTTAAAGATTTTATAATAATTAATATATTTAACATATTAAAAAAATATTAGAAAAACATTTACTTAAAAATCATTAATTTATTATTAAAAAAATAAATTAAAATCTTATTATAATTATTTAATAATTTTATAACTATATAATAACATTTTTTAATAAAATTATTTAAATAACAAACAAAAATAAAGCTTTTAATCTTATTAATATATATTATAAATTTATTAAAACCAATAATTATAATTTCTTTTATTTATATAATTTCCTTTAATATTTATTATAGTTTTAAAATGCTAGGTCACATGTAAAACACGTGACCTAGTGGGCAGCTTTATATGTATTTAAAGTATATTATTAATTAAAAGCTATGCTTTTTTTTTTTAATAATTTATATTATTTAATTAATTAGGAAATTTAATATTATAATGATTGTGTGATAATTATAAGCTCGAATTATACTTAGCGTTAATGTTTTAAATAATCTTTTATATATAAATTTATTTTAAATTTTTAAATTTTTTTTTTATAGAAAAAGTTAATTGTTTAATTAACTTTTAAAGTAACTTATACTTTAACTTAACTAATTATAAAAACTTTAAACAAACCACTTAAGTATATTAAATGTTTAAGCATATATAATTTTATAATTTAATATTATTATTTAATTTAATTTTTAAAGAAGTATAAGGTTTGGCGATATATTAACTTAAAGCAACCTAATAAGTTGGTTGATTTTATAAAGTTAATTTAAACTTTAATGGTTAATAAAAAAAATTAAAGACATATTAATAAATATATTAAAGATTTAGCTAATTGGAATTAACTTATAATAAAAGTAAAATAAATAAAAAAAAAAGTCGTGATATTTTATAAGCTTTTACCACATTAGTTATATTATACAACCCATTAATCATATAATCGCTTAAATTTAAATTAAGTAAAATAGTTAATAATTTAATAACTACTTTACCTTAATTAATATTAAATACTATACTAAGTAATATACTTAATATATTAAAAATTCCTTTATTAGTTAAATTATTTAAGCCTTTTAAACTTATTAAGTTATAAGCTTTTTACAAAATTACTTTAATAAATTATAAAAGTAATAAAAAGGAATATATGGTAATTAAAAAGCACTATATAATTATTTTAGCTTAGGTTAAAAAAATCATTAATATAAAAATTATAAATGTTATATTATTTAAATTAAAACATTAAAGATAGTATAATTTAAAAGTTATAATTAAAATATTTAAAAACAACCTAATTCCTTTATATATTAACACATTTATTTAAGCATAAAAGAAATATTATAAGATACTTGTTAAGATAAAAATGTTAAGTACCTTATTCCTTATTTAAATTTTAAAATTTACTTAGGCATTTAAGGATATAAAAGCTTACCACCTTTTAAATGTAAAAGGGTTATTAGCTATTAAAGCATTTTTAAAAGTAGTAAAAGTATGTTTTAATCCGGCATAAGTTAGTACACAACTTTAATTAACAATTTAAGCTGATTAATTAAGATAATTAATACTTATCTTAGATTAATAAATTTTAATATAAAATAGATGACTATATTTCTAAAATGTTAATATTAAGAAAAAAAAAATTAAAGTATAATTTATTATAATTTAAAGAAATAAAACAAATATAAGGTTTAATGAAGTTATTAGTAAAACTATTAAAAGTAATAAATTATAAACTAAAAATAAATGCTTATACTTAAAGAATAATTAAACATATAAGTAGCTTTTAAAAGAATACACATATTTTTAATATATAATAACTTTTAAAATAAATTATTTAATTAAATTATTAAATATTAAATATTATAAAAAGATTTAAACAATTTATTAAACCTTTACTTAAAAATAGCTTAGGATTAAAATTAACGCTTATAAATAAAAAATAAAACTAATTAATAAAAATAAAGTTAATAATTAAAAAAGTAAAAACTTAAAGGAAAAAAACTAATTAAAAGATATGGCTATAATATTAATTAACTTATATCTACTTTAAAAAAGCTAAAAGCTTATAAAGCAAACCATTAAAGATTACATGGCTTTAAGGGTTTTTACCATATTTGAAATTAAAAAACACTTACTTTCGAAAAATATTATAATAAATAATTATAAATTAATTAACCTAATTAATAATAAAAAACTTTTAATCTTTAGCTTATTTAAGCTTACAAATACATACAATATAATTTAAATAAATATTATAAGCTTTTTAATTTTTAAAATAAGCAAATGTATAATTCCTAAATACCTTATAAGTAAATTAAAGCCTAATATGTACAATTTAATATTAATAAATATAACAATAATAAAGGGATTTTATATAAATATTATTTTAAAGGTTAAATTATATATAATAAGTATTTAATATAATGATTAAAATTATACTTTATGTTTTAAGAAATTAAAAAAAAGTAATATAATAAGGTAACTTATACGTAAATATAACCTAATTTTTTTTAAATATAAGCCCCTTTTTATTTACTTATTTATCCTATTAGTTTTATTAACAATTATTTTACACGATATGTTTATAAATATAATAGGTATAATAAATATTTTAAAGATTAATAAGAAATATATAATTTATTAACTTAATAAAGATTTATTAAAATCATAGAATAATTTAAAAAACCTTTAACATAAATGCTTTAAATACTTAAGGTTAAAAGCTTTCTAAGCTTTAATTTATAAGGTTTAAAATGTAAAGATTAATAAAACTTTTAAAATTAAATATAAATATTACGCTATAATATATACTCATTAAATAATAAAAAAGAAATCTTTTAAAAAATATTTAATTAAATTATTTTAAAAGGTAATTTAGGACTTATTTTTTTATAAAAAGGGATATAAAAAATCATATATATTATTTATAATTAAGGATAAATATAATAAAATATTTTTTATATTTCCTTTTATAAATAAAAGCTAGGTAATAATAATTATTTAGCTTTAACTATTTAAAAATTAAGTATGAAAATAGTTTAAATTTAATATATATAAAATGTATAATAATAATAAACATATAATATTTTTTTATTAGGGATTAACAAGGTTTAAACATTAAGTAAAATAAAAAGGAATTGACTTAAAGATTTCCCCGAGCCATATATACGAACCTATTAAAGGTATAAAATAAATAGGGTAAAAAATAATTAACCAAGTATTTAAAATATAACTTAAAGTTAAATTACTAATAAACCTTTGGCTTAAAATTATTTAAATAATAACTTAGTTAATTAATAAAAGCTTAAGCTTTATTTATCATATATATTTACTAGTTAAAATATTTAATAATTAATTTAAATAATATTTTAGGTTTTATATTTTAAAAATTTTTAAGGTATTAATAAGTGACTTATGGTTTAATTAGAGTAATATTTATACGTACAAGTACAAAATATACTTATTAAAGGAAGAAAGGAGATATAATATAAATAGGAAAGTATTTAAAATAATAGGAAAAGCTCACATAAGGTATTTAATAAAATATTAAACTTTTAATTTATATTATATATAAATCCTTAAAGAAAAAAAGGTAATTATTATATGGGATGTATAGTTTAATAAGGAAATATTTTATATTTTAAAAGTTAAATGTTTAATATTTAATTTAAAAGTATTAAAAATTAATAAGATTAATAAGTTAAAAGAGTAAATAGTAAAGGAAGGAATAATTTAAATATTAAACTTATAAGAAAAAAAGTTATTAAATTATTAGGATATAAAGTAAATTATTAAGTTAAAAGGTGTAAATGTTAAAAAGTAATTGAATAATTAATTAGAAGCTTTAAAATTAAAGGAAAATATATTTATAAACTTAAATTTAAAATTAAATAGATAATTTATTAAGAGAAAGCTTAATATATAAGTAAGTAATTAACTTTTTAAATTTTTAACCTTTAAAAAAACCTTAAAATTAGGAATAAAAGAGGATAATATTTTATTAAATATTGGGTAATTATTTTAGGGGATTATAAATTTTATAAAAGAAGTTTTTTTTAAAGTAAAAGTATTTAATTAATATTTAAGCTTAATAAGTAATAAGGAAAATGTTAATAAAAGTAAAAGAGGTAATATATTAATATTATAATTATAATGTGAAAAAAGTTACCCGAAAGGGTTAAAAGCTTAATTATATATTATAGCAACACCTATTAAGCTTTAATAAAGGAGTAAAAGATTTAAAGGTTAAAAATTTAAAAAAGGAAATTTAAGTAATTTAGCCTTTATAATTTTAATTTATAAAAATAAGGAGAAGATTTTTTCACCTATTAAATTAAAGTGGTTTAATTTTTTAAAAACCTTTTTACCTAATTAATAGGAAGTAATTTACTAGGGAAATTAAAAATACTAAATATTATATATAATAATTTTTATAATAGTATATTAAAAGAACGTTAAACGAATTAGTGTAGCTTTAAGTAAATTAAAGATTTATTAGGATAAGCTTTTATAACCATTATTAAAAAAATATAAGGATTTAATAAGTTACCTATTTAACAAATAGTTTAAAGAAAATATATAGGAAAAAATTTAAATATTTAATAAAAATGATATATAATGTGTTATAAAGTATAATAGAGTAAAAAATATTCCGCTTTTTTTAAAGTAAATATTTATATATAAATTTGATAAGGATAAATATTTGAAAAAGTATAAATCTTAGTTTATTATATAAGGTAATTTTTAATACCTAATATTTTAAAATATATATGTTATTATGTTTATAATAAAATTATTTTAAATAATAATAATATTGGTTATAAAGCTTAATTTAAATATTTAATAATTTAATATTAAAAATATATTTGTAAATATTTTTCGAATAAGTAAAAAGCTAATTGTTATATAACTTTTCAAAGGTTATAAAAATAAAAACAAAAAGTATACTAAGCTTTTAAAAATATTATACAAGCTATATAATTCTTTTTTATTATGGTATAAGGAAATGAAAAATATTTTAAAGCTTAAAAGGCTTATAATATTAATAAAAGAATTATACCTATTTTATATAACTAATAAAAAGGTATACATACTAATATATATGGATAATATATTAATAATAAATATTTCCAAGTATATGGCTAAAATATAAAAAGTAATTAATTGCTTAAAAAGTTTATATAAGATAAAGGACCAAGGATTAATTAACTAATATTTTAGGATTAAAGTAATTAAAAATAGGGAATGTTAAATTATTTTTCTATTTTATAATGGCTATATTAAAAAGATTATAGCTAAGTTTTAATTAAACAATAATAGCTAAGTTTCATTTACTCTTTTATCGTTTAAGTTATTTTTTAAGTATAAAAGAAAAGTTATTAAAGTAAAGATTAAGGTTTTTTAAAAGTATATAGGATTGATTTTATATATTGTAATAATGATTAGATTTGATATTATATTTATGGTTATATAACTTTCTCATTATTTAATTAATTTAAAACTTAAGTATTTAATAGTAGCTAATTAAGTGATAAGGTATTTATATATAATGTATACCTTATATATTAAATATAAGGGTAAAAGTATTAAAATATAAGCTTTATTTATATTAAGTAATGTATTATTTGTAAATAATATAAAGAGTAAATGATTATTTTATGGATGGATTATAAGTTTATATAATGGTTTAATTGCTTAAAAAGTAGCTTATTTATTAATAATATTAACTTTTATAATAAAAGCTAAATTATTTGATGTTTTAAATATGGTAAAAAAAATAATGGCTTTATAATACCTATTTAAAAATATTTAAATTAATTTAGGGTATATATGGTAGATTTATAATAATAATTAATAAATGATTAAACTAATTATTGAAAAAAAAAACAAATTAATATTAAATTTTATCACATAAATATATAAAATATATAGTTATATTAAAAATATGCTTTAAAAATTTTTAAGATATTTTATTTATTAACTGATTAAATGTTAATAGATGGGTTAATAAAAAATTTATTAAGATAAGGATTTAAATATTTTAAAGTATTGTTTAATTTATAAGATATATAAGATTTATTAATTAATAATTAAAAAGCTTATATAAGTAACTTAATAATATTATTAATTGCTTTATATTAATAAGTAAATAAATATAAATATAAAATATAATAATATAAGAATTTCCTAATAAAATATTTTAAGAATTTAAATGATTTTTTTAATCACTTTTTTACAAGATTTATTATTTATTTTATTTATTTCCTTATTAGCTTTATTATTTTCCTTATTATTTAATAACTTATACTTTAAAAAAATAAGTAAGGTATATTATAAAACATAAATTGTTTATATATATTAGTTAATATTAAAAAAAAAAGCATTTAAAAGATTTTATAGGAAGCTTATTAATATATTTTAAGTAATATTATAAGTTAAAAATGTTTTTTATAAGTAATAAATTATTAATCATATAATTAGGTTATTAGGTTTATATATATAAATATAAATTAATAAAAGTAATACCATTATAATAAAAAAAATAACTTATAAATTTTAATAAAAGTATTTATTAAAACATAACTAACATTAAATACTTTATCTTATTAAAGTATGGTTATATAATATTTAAAAATAATTAACAAGTATATTTTTTATATAACTTAAGTAAGGTATATAATAAGGTATTTTAATAAGAAAATAAACACTTTTTTAAGTAAAGGGAGTAATTATAGGCATTAGTAATAGATTAAAAATAAAAACTAATATTTATATATTATTGTTAATTAATAAAGTATTAATAGTAATGTTAAATATTTTAAAAACTTTAAAATTAATGATAAGGTATTTTTGTTTAATTAAGTTATATTAAATAAGGGGTATTATAGGCTTATCTACTCTTTTAAAAATAAAGCTATTAATATTAATTTAAAAATTATTACTTATAAATAACAATTGGTAAGCTTTTTTTATATTATTAAATTAAATAGCTTATGCTTTTTTTAAATTATTATAACGTATAATATATAAAGTAGTTTTAAATTGTTTAAAAGTTTTAATCTTCTTTTTAATAAGTGTTATTATAATTAAAGTATTTATTAATTATTTAAGTATGATTAAAATTAAAAAAGTAATTAATATAGTTTGTCAAAATGTAGTTTAAATTTAATTTAAACCTAAGAGGTGATTAATTAAAAAAAGGAGTAATTTACCACTTTATTAGAAAGGTATTATATAAAAAAGAAAAAGTAATAATATTTTAATATAAAAAAGGCTTTATTATATAAGTATAGGAATAGTTAAAATAATAAAAGGTTATTATAATATTATAAAAATTATTATAAATTTATTAAAAAGTTATTTAAAAATTAAATCAATTTAATAATTTATAAGATAAAAATATATAATAGTTATAAGTTATATAATAACTATTTTCTAATTTATTTTTAAATATTAAAACCATTAAAATATATAAAAAAAACCATTTAATTAATATTTAGCTTTTTAAATATTTACTTAAGCATTATTTGCTAATATTATAAATAAAGATTTATTAATTATTTCTAATATAAAACTTTTATTAAATTTATTATTTTTATCGTCATTTATATGGTGTTATTTAATTGGTTGGGATGAGTTAATAAAAAAGGAAGTATTTTAATTATTATTATTAAAATTTGATTTAAATTTAAAAAATGATTTAAGGTTTAAAAGTAAATTCTTAGTAAGTATTTAAATAGTTATATAAAGTGCTTATATTTTTTTAAGCTTTAATTAATATTTAAAAACTTAATAGGGAATATATAAGAAAATTTACATAAGGCTTAATAAAAGCTATCCCTTATAAAACCAAGTGTTATAATTGTTAATATATGCGATTAATAATATAACCTTTAAGATTAAGTTATTAAAATTAAATTTTTAAGAAAATAAAAGGTAATTTATATTTTTTAGTAATTATAACCGTTAGTATATTTAAAGTAATACTTATTATTAAAATTAATTAGGTTTTTATAACATTAATTAAGCTTTTTAATTAACATATTTTTTACATAAACCAAATAAAAATTATAATAATATATTTTATTCGACTTAGGTTTAAATATACGTTTATTAGCAATTAATGTTAAAGCTATGGCATTTTGAGCTAAAGTAAATAGCAAAGCGGTTTAAGTTATTATCTTACTTTTATTCTTATTTTTATAGCTAATTAAAAGGCTCCTTAAAAATAACTAAGTAAAAATAACCAATGGAATAAAAGTTATAAAGCATATAAGAATAAAAGTAATAATAGGTATAAAGGGAAAAATAGGAGGATTAAAAAGTTACTTTAAAAGCATATTTATTTAATTAACTATAAAAGATAAAGTTATAAAAGAATTAATCCCTTTCTTAACCTTAATTAATAGCTTAAAAATAGCTAGGCTAGTAATAATAAACTTAACGTTATAATTAAAATTAAAATCGTTAAAGATTTTAATTATAATGGGTTAAAAAGGATTATTAACTTAAGTAAATATTTTAGTAATAAGGGTAATTGGTTAATTTTTAACCTAAGTAATTAGTTAATTTAAAATAATTAAACCAGTTTTAATAATAATAAAAGTAAATAGTTAATCTTAAACAAATAAATCATTTTTAGCTTTAATTATAACTTTCATATATTTTTTATAAATTGCTTAAGTCTTTTTTAAATTAGTTATTTTTTTAATGTTATTACGTTTTTTACTTATGTTAAATTAAAAAAAGTTATTAAAAGAATAATTAAAAGTAAAGCTATTTATAAATAGCTTAAAAAATAAAATTAAGGAAAAGGTTTAAAAAAGCTTATATAAGGATAAAGTTATTTATATATACTTAAAAAATTGTTATTAAATTGGCTATAATATTTTAAACTTTTATATAAAACTTTTTAAGCTATTTAATTAGCTTATTTATTAAAACTAAAAAATGTTATATTTATTTTACCTAATAAAAAAAGGGTTAAAACATGTTTTTATTAGCTTATTTCTTTTATTTTTAACTTAGTATATATAATATATAACGTGTTAAAAAAGCTTAAAATGGGCTGATTAAGCTTTAATTAAAAATAATAAAAGCTTAATCCCGAGTTATATATAGCTAAGAAATATATTATAATTTTAAAATATTAGGTTATATACGAAGCATATAACCTAATAGGTAGCTTTATATATATTTAAAGCATATTACCAATTAGAAGCTATGTTTTTTTTTTTTTAATAATTTATACCATTTAATTAATTAAAAGATTTGGCATTATAATGACTGTGTGATAATATTTTAATAATATTAGTTTAGAAAATTATATAAATAAAATATTTTATAGTTTACATTTTTACTTAAATATTAATAAATTTTTAAAATAAATTAATAAATATTTTTAAAAGAATTATAACAAGGAAATATTAAGGCATAAGGCCTATAATAAAAACCATTTTTCTTTTCTTAAAAAGTTAAAAATTGATTTAACTAAGTTAAAAAATAAATAAGAAAATAAAACATAATTTATTATTATAGCTATTTAAACTTATTAATATATTTAAACTTATTACAAATATAAGAAAAGCAAATAAGGAAAAAAATAATAAGTTAAAACTAAAAAAAAATATTATTTTAATTAGCTATGAAATTTAATCTTAAAAATATTTCTAAATAATAAAAATATTTTTAAAATTAAATATACATTTAAAAATTACATATGTTAAAATAAAATTATAGTTATTACATTAAAACATAATTATAATTTTACTCTAATCTTTACTTAAAATCAAATAATTTCCTTAATTTACTATATTATTAATTATATTATAAAGGATAAATAGCCTTTTTATTAATATATGATTTTTACTTAATTTATATTAAAAACTAGGTATAAAGTGCTTTTTTTTATTAATCTTAATGATTTTAAAAAAGTTACTTAAAGTTTAATATTAAAAATAATAAATTAAGTCTTTTTTAATTAAGAATTATTATTATTAAACATTTATAATTATATCTTTAATTATCCTATATATTATTTATTAAATAGTTATTAAAATTATATAAATATAGGTATTATATTTTAACAAGTTTATTAAAAATGGCTATATATTTAAAAATTAGCTATTAAGGCTTTTAATAATGAAAAATAGCTTAATTATAAAGTAATAATATTTTTATTTCCTATAAGTATATAACTAACCATTTATAATGCTTATGTTGCTTATAATTTTATATTTTAATATATATATTTATATAATTATACCTTAATTGTTAAAATTAAATTAAAATCTAAAAAATGGATAAATAAATTTATAAAATTTAAAGATAATTTAAAAAAGTTTAAATTTTATTAATAGATTTTATTAAAGAAGGATATATATATCCTTATATTAATTAGGATTTACTTATAAATTTTTAAAAATAAGGTTATATATTATTAAATATTTATTATTTGCCTTACCTTATTTATCCCTTAAAACGATTTTATTTTGTTAAAATTTAACTTTTATTTAAAAATTTGGAAATGTTTATTTTAAAATATCCTTTGTTAAATTATGTTTTATAATAATAACCTTAACCTATTAACAAGGAATAAAAAAATATAATTAAGGATAGGAAAATTTAAAAAGCTTAATTTAAAGGTAATAAAATGGATTATAACATAAAGCTTAAATATAAAAAGGATGGAGATTAAGCTTTAAATAATAAAGAAAATATTAATCTTAAAATATAAGAACTTAAAGAAATTAAAACTTTCTCTTTTAACCTTAGTAACTCCTTTAATATCTTTTTTTAATATGAAAATAATTTATTTAAAAATATTATAAAAGGTTTAATTAAATTTACTAAAATTAATATAATTATAAAGCTTTTTTCTTTATTTTTAACCTTAAAGTTTAATATTTTCGAAGATTTAATTTAAAGTTTAAAAGATGGTATTATATTATCTTCACGTAATAATTAACATATTAAAAATATAATTATAAAAATAATAAAAAAATAGAAAATAAAGTTAAATGATATAAACAATAATAAGCTTTAAAAAATAATAGGTAAAGTAAATAAATCTTAATAAAATCATAAGAATTATTTAAATCTTATTTTATTATAATATATAAATAAAAACCTTATAGGGATGAATTATAATTTAAATATTTATAATATATTTCTTAATAATTGAAAAAATATAGTTAATAAAGTAATAACCTTAAGTATTAAGTATAATATTAGGTAAACCTAAGTAAATATTACATTAATTATATCCAAAAAAGAATATTTAAATAAAAAATAATCTATCTTATTAAATATTATTCTATAATATTTTAATAAAGTTAATAAATATAAATTTAATAGGATAAGTTATTTATTAATAAATAAAAATAATTATTATTAATTATTTTATTATTTAAGTAATAAAGGTGGAATAGGAAAAAGCGTTGTAATTAAAATTTTAATTAAAACATTAAATTATAAGAATGTAAGAAAAAGAATTATAATAATAGCTATATTTAAATATATTAATATATATTTTAATAATATCACAATTTATTTAATGGTAAAGATATTTATTATTAATAAGTTTTAAAAAATATAATTAGAAAAAACTACCATTTTAAAAGATATTAACATATTAGTTATTAATAAATATAATATAATACTTGGCTTTAATTTGTTAAAAATATATAAATAATTATAATAAACTTATAATTACTTAAATGAAAATTTCAATGGTATTTCTATTATTATTTTATATAATAACTTTTACCAATTTAAACCTATAATGGGTTTGTTTTTATTATACCTTAACAAACCTATAAATAAAAAAAAGGTAATAACGTTTAAATAGTTATTTAAGTATTACTTAAAAGATAATATTTATTATTTTAATTATTAGTTATAATTAAAGTTTATATCCATTATCCTTTTTAATTAATAAATAAGAATTATAAATGTTATTTTTAATCTTTTATTAAAATGTTTAAGGGGTGATATTTAAACTAAATAAGATAAATATATTTTAAATTTTAAAGTAATAAAAAAGGAGTAAATTTTATTAAACTATAATTTTAAGGTTATTATTCCTATAAATAAGATTTATTATATTATAAATTTTTAAGTTATTATTACTTTTATAAAAACGTAATAATAAAAAGTTTATATTTTCTTATTTAAATATTATTTAAAATCTTTAGATAAGGCTGTTATATTTGAAGCTATATTTTAAATAATAAATAATTTTTTATTAAAAATACTAACCTATTTAACATTTATAAAAGGAATATTTATAAATATAATAAAAAATATTTATTAGGGTTTAAAAATTGTTAATAATGTTTAATATATTATTAAGGGAGTTATTTTAAATATTTATAACATTATATTTATAATTAATTTAATAATCCTAATTTATATTAAACCACTTAAGGTAATATTATTATTATTTAACAATATTTAAAGGTTATATTTTAATGGTTTATATGCTAAATTTCTTCCTATTATACCAAAGAAAATAGTAACTATTAAAAGTTTTAATAATATTTTTTCCAAATTATTTAATAAAATTAACTTTACATTAATTCCTATTTTTATAATTATAAACTATAAATCTTAAGGTTAAACATATTTAATTAATTTTATTAATCTTATCTTTTAATTTGTAAATAAGAAAAATATAAATTTTATAACTATATACATATAACTATTTTATATTATAAATCTAAAAGGACTTTTTTTATTATTATTTATTAATATAAATCATTTTATATCTTTATAATTATTAAGTATAATAAAACCTAATATATAAAGATTAAAATAACTTATAAAAAAACCCTTAAAGATTATTATAACATATAAAAATAATTATATATTATTAATAAAGTATATTAAAATATATAATATAATAAACCTTATTTAAAATATATAATTTATATTTTAATATATTTTATCATATAATTTATACCTATTTTTAAGATAATAATATAAATAATATTATTATATTATAACCAATTAAATAACTTTATTATAGGTAATATAATAATATAATAAATGCCTTTTTTTCCTAACTATAATTTTAGCTAATTAAAGATTATATACCTTTACGCCTTTATAATTTTAACTTTTACTTTTAACTAATCTTTTATTTAACATTTAACTAATTAAAAGTTATGCTTCGCTATAATTACATAGCTTTTAACTAATTAAACCTTAAATCTACTAACTAATTAAAAGGCCTTTTAAAATATTTTTATTTACCTTAACATAATCTTTAAAAAAACTTAAAGCATATTTATCCGAGTGGTAGTGTAATACGAGCTACGTGGTAAGTGTGGCAAGTGTGTTATGTTATATAAAGGGTAAAAAATAAAATAAAATAAAATAAAATAAAATAAAATAAAATAAAATAAAATAAAATAAAATAAAATAAAATAAAATAAAATAAAATAAAATAAAATAAAATAAAATAAAATAATTAATAAATTTTTTATATATAATTATTAAAATATAATTATTAAAGTTTAATTTTAATTAATTAATTAATATATTATAAAATTATTTATATTAAAATGTAATTACGTAATATTAAGTTACGTAACACGTTTTATACTTTAAGTAAAAATAAAGTTAAAGTAATATATTTTATAAAGTTATTTTTACATTTAAATTTAAACATTATTTAATTAATTTAATATTAATTTTACTTATAACTAATTATATAATTATTTATACTTTATCGTATACGTAATAAATTTTATTTATTTAACAATTTAATAAATTTATAATATATATATTAATTTATATATTAATTAAATAAAAATAATAATATATTTAAAAAATAACTTTATTTTTAATTATATTAATATATTTTATTTATTTAATAAAAGTAAAAATTATATTTTTAAATAAATAAATTAAATTATTATTTATTAATTAAAAAGTAAATATAAAAATATTTTTAAAAAATATTAAAGTTATTAAAGCTTTTATAAATATAAAATTTAATATTTTTATTAATTTTTAATTTAAATAATATAAAATATATATAATTAATATTTTTCGTTAAAAATATTAAAAGTTAAAACTAAAATTATTTTATAAAATATAAATTTTAATTATTTTTAATAGTTAATTATTTTTAATATAATTTAAAACTTATTTATAATATATTATTTATTAAAAATAAAGTTTTTTAATAAATAATATTTTAAAATATAATAAAAAATAATTTATTAAAGTTTTTAAAGTTTAAAAATAATAAATTTATATTTAATATTAAGTTAAAATAAAAGCTTTAAAAGTTAAAATAATTAATAAA
>KZ112615.1:5083-85832 GCA_002120305.1 Hypoxylon sp. CO27-5 | reverse complement strand
AAATAAAATAAAATAAAATAAAATAAAATAAAATAAAATAAAATAAAATAAAATAAAATAAAATAAAATAAAATAAAATAAAATAAAATAAAATATTTTTATATTAAAATTTTTAAATTATTTTATTATAAATAAATAAAGTTTATTAATTATTTAATTTTAAATTTAATTTAAAAATTATTATAAAATAATAAAATAAAAATTAAAATAATTAATAAAAAAATAAAAACTAACTTTTAATTTATATAAAATTAATTTTTTTATTAATTTTAAAGCTATAAAAAATAAAAAAATATTATTAAAAAGTATATTTAATTTTATATATTTTAATATTAATTATATTATAATAAAGTTTTTAATTTAAAATTATTTAAAGCTTTTATATAAATAATATTTAATATTTTTATTAATTTTTTACTTAAAAGTATTTTAAAAATATATAAATAAATAAAAAATAAAAAATAAAAATATATATATTTATGATTATATTTAAGATTTATTACGTAATTATAATAATATAATAGGAAAAATAATATAATTTAAATTTTTTAAAAAATAAATGATAATTAAAAAATAAAAAGGTAAATAATTAAATAAAAAAACGTATAAAAGTAATACGTAAAATAAGTAAATAAATAAATAAAAAAGAAATAAAATTAAAATAAAATTTAAATAAAAATAAAAATAATAAAAATAAAAGAAACTTTTTAAAAAATATTAAAATAAAATTAAAATTAAAACTTTTAAATTTATTTTTAAATAAAATATTATACTTATTAACGATATAAGTAAAATAACTTAACGATTTAAAAGAATATATTATTATTTAAATATAAATTTTATATAAGTAATTAACGATATAATTTTTATAATTTTATTCGAATTAAAATAACATATATTTATTATTTAATTAGCTTTTTTAAAAGCCTTTTTATTATATAAAATAATACCTTTTTTACTTTATTTTTCTTTAATTATTAAAATTTAAAACTTAACTTAAAGCCTTTTAAAGCTTTAACTTTAATATTTATTAAAATAATTATTTACTTATTATATTTTAAAAAAACATTTTTATTAAAAGTTAAAATATTATTTCTTTTACGTATTATAAATTATTTAAATTTAAATATACTTTTAAAATATAATAATAACTTTATATTATATAATAATTAAAGTAAAAATATTTTAAATTATATATAAAGCTTATAAGTTTATTAATAAATTATATATTATAATATTTATAATTAAAGTTATTTAAAAAATTAAAGTTAAAAGTCTTTTAAAAATACTTATATAATGCTTTTTTAATTTATTTTATTAAAAAATAATAAAAATTAATATTAAATAATCGTAATATTATTAAAATTTTATTATATATAAAAAATAAGCTTATAATATTTTTTATATTATAAGTATTAAAAAAATTAATTATTAAAGTATATAACTTACGTTAAAGCTAATTTTATTTAAATAGCTTTAATTATATAATTATTATAATAGCTTTATTTTTAATAATAATTACTTTTAATATTTATATTTATTTAATTAACTATTTTAATTTATATTAATAAAATGTTTTAATACTTTTTAATAATATAACTTTTTAAAAAAGATTTAACTTTAATTTTTAATAACTTTAATTATAAATAATATATATAATTATAACTTAAGTTAATATATATATAATTAAAACGTATACCTTTTTATTTAAATTATATAACGTTATAATTAATATTTATAAAGTTAATTAAATATAAAGCTAATATTTTAACTTATAAATAAATAATTAATTAATAATTAATAAGGTTTTAATTTAAATTAAATAAAAATTAAGTAATAATAAATAAATTATAACTTTAATAATTATTAAATTTAAAAATTAAATATTTTAAATAGCTTTTTTATTTATATAAAAATATATTATAATAAATATAATATATAATTATTAAGAATTCTTTTAATTTATTTTATTAAAATAAAAATAAAATAACTTATTTAATTTTTACGTTTAATAATTTATAAAATATAAACCTTTTTAAAAAAAAATAAAATAATTAATAAAAGTAGTTTAAATATTTATATATTAACTATAATAATTAAAATAAAAAGTATATATATTTTAAAAATTAATTTTATAAACTTAATTTAAAAGATATATTAAATATAAATAAACTTATATATAAAGCTTATTTATATAAAACGTTTTTATTAAATTTTAAAGTATATAATTTCCTTTAATTATAAAATTAATGTTAAGTTTTTAAGGTATATTTTAACCTTTAATAAAAAAGCCTTTTTAAAAATAATAAATTAAATAAATAAATAATTACTTTAATAAATATTAAAGCTTAAGCTTAAAAAGTTATTAAGTTATATTTTAAATTTTAATAATTAAAAAAAGAAAAATAGAAAAGATAAAAAGGTATTATTTCGTTTAAAAAATAAATTTATAAAGTTTTTATTTATATAAGATTTCAACTTAAACTTTCATTTTTAATTTTATAATTTGTTTTATTATATTATTATAATTATATATTTTTAAATTAAAATATTAATTATATATAGTTTATATTAATCGAATAGAAATTTAATTTTATATTTAATTATATTTTTAAAACTTTAAATAAAAATTAATGAAAATATTAAAGATTATTTATATAAAATTTTTTATAACTTTTAAAGCTTTAAAATTTTAATAGCTTTAATAAGTCCTTTAAAATATCTTTTATATTTAATCTTTAATATTTTAACTTATAAGTATGATATTATTATATATTTTTATTTAATAAGTAAAAAATTATAAAGTTATTAAAGTTTAACGCTTAAAGTAAAAATAAAAGAAATATTTATTTAATTATTTCGTAAAAAAACGTGTTAATTAGTTTATTAATTACCTTATTAATTTTATATTAAAATGACTTTTTAATACGAAATTAACGTAAAAACCTTTAATTAATTAATAAAAATTATATAAATTTAAAAAAGTATTAAAATAAAAAAATTAAAAGTTATAAATTTATTTTTAAACAAAATAATACCTTTTATTTTATTTTATCTTTCTTTAATAATTATAATTTCAAATATAATTTAATAACCTTTTAAACTTTAACTTTAATATTTATTATTAAAGTAATTTTTATTATTATTATTTTTAAAAATTATCTTTTTTTATTAAAAATTAAAATATTACATTTTTATTTTTTTATTAATTTTTTATATATTTAAAATTTATTATAAGTTTTTTAAATTTAAAATATATTGTAAATTAAAACTAAATAATTTATTTATTAAAAATTTAAAAATATTAAAAAAGCTTAAAGTTTAAAGTTATAATAACTTATTAATTAATTTTATTTATAATAATATAAAATTGTTATTAAATTATTTATAAGGTATAGTGTTTAAAATATAAAACCGTTTATTTTTACAAGTTTTATTTATTAAGTTATTAATTTTTAAAGTCGTTTTTTTTTTCATTTTTTCTTCCCGGGTAGCTTAGCTAAAACCTTGTAAAACTCGGGCTTTTGTGCCACTAAGGGTGGCCTCACGTTAAAGAAGCTTATTAATAATTTCCTATTATAGAAATTTTAAATATTAATTATTTTAAAAATTTTAAAATATAATAATATAATAAAAGTTATAATAAAGGTTATAATTTAAATATAAGTTTTATATTAATTAATTTAATTTATATAAATTAATAAATAAAATATATAATTTATTTTATATTTTTATCTTATATAATTAATTAATATATATTAAATAATTTTAATATTTTAAATATATTTATATTAATTAAATAAATATAATATATTAAGTTATAATTTAATATATTTATTATAATATTATTAATTATATTATAAAATTAATTAAAATATATAATTCTTTTATATTATTTTAAAAATTAAAGGAAAATAATATAATAAAATATTATTATAACTTTAAAATTTTAATATTTAATATTTATATAAGCTTTTATAAATATTTTTTTCTTTTTTAAAAATTATTTTAATTATATTATTAATAAATATTTATATATAATATAAGATATAATATATATTATATTTTAAATATAAAAAGTAGTTAAAAATTAATAATAATAGCTTAAATAAATTAATAAATATTTCTTAAATATATTTAAATTATATTAGGTTTTTTATATTTAAATAATAAGGTTATAAATAAAAAAATAAATGTTAATAATATTTAAATTAATATTAAAAATCTTTTTAATAATAATTTTAATTTAAAGTAAAAATCTTAGGTAAATATAAATTTTATTAGTTCTTATTTTAATTTATTTTTTATAAATAAGATAGTGTTTAAGTATAATAAATAAAATATAAAATATAAATTAATTAAAAATATTAATTTAAAAAGTGATTAATTTAAAAAAGGTTAAAAGTAATATATATAAAAGTAAATATTTATATTAAAAAATTAAAAGATAATATATAAAAAAATTAAAAAAAGAATTAAATAAGAATTAAGTTTAATTATAATATAAACTTTTATAATAAAAAGTTTTAATTAAAATTTATAATTAATATTTTATTATATTAAATTATATTAATAATATTTATAATAATAATATTAAATATTTATTTTATTTTTATAAATTATATTAATTATATTTATAACTTTTAGCTTTAAAAAATATATAAAATAAGTTATAAAAAAGGTAATATAAGAAATTATATTTTTTTATCTTTTTAATTTTATATTAAATTAATAAATTTATTAAACTTAAATATTATTTAATTTCTTATTATTTTATTATAATTATTTATTAAAAAGTTATATTTTATAAAAAGTATAATTAAGATAAATCTTTATAAGTTTAATTTTATGAAAATTTTAACGATAGATTTTTATATTAATTTTTTTCTTTTTGGTAAATATTAGTAATATTTTAATAACTTTATACCATTTCTTTTATTAAATTTATTAATTAATCCTATAATTATTTATTATTAAAGGTTTATATTATTAAAATATTATATCTTAATAAATTATTTATATATATTTAAAAGTTTTAAAGATATTTTTATAATAAATGATATAATTATTAAATTAAATTATTTAAATAAAAATCTTTTAATTGGAAATTATATTTACATAAATATTTATAAAATTAAGGCTATTAATTTAATTAGGTATTACTTATAAAATATAAATATTAAAATCTTTATTATATTCTTTTATAAGAAAATAAATATAATTATAATATTTTAATCATTTATTAATAAAGATTATAATTTTTAAATTAATAATTATAATATTCTTATTAAAATTTATATCCTTAATATTACTTTTAAAATAGCTTAGCCTTATTTAATATTTATTAAAAAAAATTCTTTTAAAGAATAAATTAAAGATTTTTTCTAAAAATAGGTTAAATTTTTATTTACTTTAAATTTAAAATTAAAGGTTTTAAGTTATATTAAGCTTAATTCAAGTCTATTTAAAAATTAAATTATTATTTAAATTAAGTATAATATCTTTTTTATAATTATAAAGATTTTATATAATAAGTTAAATTTATTTTTTATATATAATAATTTAAATATTAATAATAATATTATTAATAATAAAAAAATTATTAATATTATTAATTAAAAAATAATCAATTTTTTTAAATTAAAGTAAATAATATTAATTCACATTATTTATTAAATTTTAGGTTATAAGTATTTTAAGGAAATATAAATCTTTAAAAAGTAAATTAATAATTTAATTTTTTAGAATAATATTTATATAAGCTTAAAAATAAATATTTAACTTTTATTATAAAGATTATATAATATATTTTTAAAATTATATTATTATATTAATATTTATTTTTATAATTTTTATATAATGTTTTTTAATAAATAGTCTAATTTTATTCCTTTTTTATATTTTATATTTTATAATAATTTTATTACTTAAATAAAAAAATTTATTAATATTTTATTTTATTCTTTTTAATAAATATAAATTATTAAGGTTAATTATTTTAGATAATTATATATATATTATAATAAAGTTAATTCTTTGTTTTAAGGCTAATCTAAAAATTAAATTAAGAAATGATTTTTCTAATATTTACCTTTATATTTTATATTTTATAATAATAAAAATAAGAGTAAGTATATATCCAAATTTATTAAAAGGATATAAAGCTATTATTAAATTAATTTTTTTAAAAAAGAATAAGAAAATCTTATAATTTAATTTATTAAGTTTAATATTATTAATTATTTTTAAAAATATTTAAATATATTTAAATAATTTTGTAATTAAAAATACTTAAAATATAAAAATATATATTATAAAATTTAAATATAAAATAAAAATTTTAATAATATATTCTATACCATTTACTACTTTTAATATTTAATAATTATTTTTTATAATTATTAATAATATATTTTAAATAAATATTAAATAAGTAAGGATTTTAAAAATAAAATTATTTATTATTTTATATATTTTAATTAAAGTAATAAATTTATTTATTTTTTAAGTATATATTTTATTTTTACTTTTTATTAAAAACTATTATTATTTATAAATTTATTATATATCACATTAAATTTAATAATATAATAATTTTTATATTCTTATTTAAGATAATATATTTTATTTATATAATTTTAAAATTTAATATTTATATATTATTAAATATTTAAATATCATTTTTTAAATACTATAATATCCTAATATATATTAAATTAAATATTCTTATTTATTCATTAATAATAATAATATTAATAAATTTTTTAAAAAGTTTATATTTAAAATAATATATATTCCTTTTTATATTAAATAAAAATCTTATCTTTTAAAAGGTTTTCTTACTTATATATAGCGTTAAATAAAAAAATAATAAACCTTAAATTAACTTAAATTAATAAAAGTTATTATATAAAATAATTATTAAAATACCCCCAAAGTTTTTATTATAATTATCTTAAATTTCTTTTAATCTTTCATATATATTATAAAAACTTTTCTTAAATATTATACTATATTTATTAATAATTAAAATATTTATATTTTATTAAACTAATTCTTTTTTATATAACATTTTATCTTTAAAAATTTAATATAAATTAATCATAAAATGGATAATTATATCATTTATATTAATACTAATATTACCTAATATAATTATAACTTGAATTTTCTTTTATATATCTTTATTTTTTAATATTTAAATAAGTATTTTAATAATAACACTTTTCCTAATATTTCCTTTATTACTAAGATAATAAAACAATTAGCCATTCTTTATATAAAAATTACTTAACTTATTAGCCCTAATTAAGTTAACTTTATCTAAATAATAAAGTATAATATTTAAAAAGATAAAATATTTCTTATTAAATTATTTATATTTTAAAAGAATTATATTTATTTTTAATTAAATTTTATCTAAATAATATTAAATAAATAATATTTTAAATATAAATTTAAAATAAATATATAAAACTTTTTTAATAAACCTTAAATTAAAATAAGATTTTTATTTAGCTTAATTATATTTTTATTATTATAGTTAAAAGTTAAAATATTAATCCTACTTTTATATACTAATAGAGTATTATTTAATTTATCTATTATTTAATATAATTTATTTTAATTAAATTCTTTTAAATTCATTTTCCAAATTATAATATATTTTAAAATATTAATATAAATTTATTTATTTATAATATTAAATTTAAATAATATAATATTAAAACTTTATTTTACTTTATAATAAAAGTTTAATTCTAAGCTTATAAAAAAATCATTCACCTTTAAGATATTTTTAATTTAAAAGATTTTTATTAAATAATAAATAATATATTTAAAAATAAATATATTTTTATACAAAATCTTTTATATATATTTATTAATATTAGTATTAAAAGTAAAAAATTCTTCTATTTTTTATAAATTTAAGTTAATATTATTATCTTTATTATCATTATTATCTTTAATATTATATCTTTTTAAATTATTAATATCCTAATTAATATAATTAAATTAAGTTATTTAGATTTTAATATTATAAATAATATCTTTTTTTAATTTTTTTAATAAATCAAAATTATTATTAATAAAATTTAAATACTTTAGGAGCTAAGGTTTAAAATTTTTCTAAATTTCTTAAGATATTTTTGAATTTAGTAATAAAAATCTTTCTTAAGGATAAAATAACCTAAAATAAATTATTATATTTCTATTATAAAATTTATTTTAATTTAATTCTAATGATAAATCACCTATTAATAAAGGAATATAAATTATATTTCTTAATAAAATAAGTTAATAATAATAATTTTTATATAAAAATCTTTTAAATTAAATATAAAATTTCTTTTATTTTTTAATATTAAATCTTAAAATAATCTTAATAATAAAAGTATAATTATAAAAGTAAAGATTCCTAAATACAAATCTTTAATAATAATATACTTTAAATATATTTAATTTTATATTATTTTTATAAAAAGCTATTATAATATTATTAAATAACTTAATATTTTTATCTAAATTATTAAAAGTTAATTATTTTAAATATTCTTATAAATAATAAATAATAAAGTAAATAATAATAATAATATATAATTAATATTATTTATTTTTTAATAAATAAAATATATTATAACTTAATATATGGTTATATATATTAATAATAGATAATTCTTATTTAAAGAAAATATAATTTAATATTTTTACCATAAAATTTTATATAATTTTATTTTAATTTTTAATATTAATAAAAAAAGATAATCTTAATATCAATTTAAAATAAGTAATAATTAATATTAAATATTAATATATAGGAAATTTAATTTTAATTATATAATTTATTATATAAAAAAGTAAAAATAAAATTTAAACCTTTATAAAAATAAATATAAAATTATAATTATAATATAAATGTGGGCAAAGGAGTTATTGTACGCTTTAATATAAACTGATAAAGAAGCACAGGTTAATGCCTTAGATAAGACGAAGTCTTGTCTGACTGTATTAAAGAGATAAATTAGTATTAATACCTTAGAGGTAAAGCTTAGGTTGTTAGATTAGAACTTAGAATCTTAATCATTCGTTCTATCGTAATTGCTCTTAATAAAATTATTATTAAAATAAAATTCTAATATATATAATATATAAATCTTTATTTAATATATAAGATACCATTATCATCAACATAAATAAACTTTATTAAATCTTAAAAAAAGTTAAAATAATAAATCTTTTCATATAAATTCTTTTTAATTTTTTTAATATTAATATATTTATAATATATAATTAAACATTTATAAAATTAAGTTACCATAATAATAAATTAAGCTTTAACTTCCTATTTTTATTCTAATTTATTAAGATTTTATTATAATAATTTAAATCATTTTAATCACTATAAAATATAATATCTTTCTTTTAATATAATAGGATTAAAATCTTCTTTAAAATATTTATTTATATAAATTAAAAATTTTATAATCTTTTTAATATCTTTCCTTAATAAAATATTAATTAAGAAATTTTTAATTTTAATATTATTATAATATTAAAAAAACTTATAAAAATAAAAAATATTATATCTATTAATTTTAATAATATTAAAATATTAATTAATAAAATTTAACATACCATCGTTAATTTTACTTTTAATAATCTTTTTAAAAAAAGATATAAGATAAATATAAAATTATATTATAACTATAATTAGGTTTTAATTAACTTCTTTCATTTAAATATAATAATATTAAAATAACTAAAATTAAAAATTTTATTAAATTTATTAATAATATTAATAACTATAAAATTTATAATTTATTTAAATATAAACTAAGAATAAAACATTATTTAAATTAATAATAAATCATATTAAAGATATATTATATCTAATAATAAGATTTTATATTTAATCTTATTATCTAATCTTTTCTTTATTTAATAAAAATTATTATTTTTCATATATAATAATCTTTTTAAAAAGATTTTTTATATAATAATTATTAATTAGCTTATTATTTTTTAATTTATTATTAACTTATAATAATTCTTTTAAAATAATTAATTAATAAATATCATAAAATTAATAAAAAGATGATTTCTTTATTTTAATAAAGCTAATCTTATTATTATTATTTTTAATAATTTAATTAAAAATTAAAAAAGGAAAAATTAAATATATAATTACTAATATACCATATTATTATAACCTAATTAATACCTAATTATAATAATATATAAATATTTATTTAAAAAAGAATTATAAAAAAGAAAATATATTATTTTATATTAAAATTCTTTTCCTTATATTCCTTTAATTTATTATTTTATTTATTATTAATACTTATAAAATTATCTTAATTATAAGATAAAAATATAATAAAAATTAAAGTAAAATAATAAGGATTTTTAATATTTAAGATTTAATTATTTAAGGCTATTTAAATATATAATTAATTATTTTTTTCCTCCTTAATTATAATAAATCCTTTTTCTTTAAGTTTTAATTTAAAGTTAAATTTAATATAAAAAGATTAATAAATAAAATTAATTTTTTATATATTATTAACTTAATTATCATTTTAGGGAAAAAAGCTTAAAGATATTATTATATATATTTTAAACTTATAATTAAACTTTATTTTAAAATTATTATATAATTAAAAATTAATTCTAAATCTTTCTTTAATTATAATAGGTTTTATTTCTTTTATAATATTCAACTAATTTTATTTATTAAAATTATTTATACTTTTATTATTATTACTATTATCATTAATTTTATATTATTAATAATAATATAATCCTTCTTATAATAAGGAAACTTTTAAAAATTATTTAATTTATAAAATAATTTATCTTCCTATTATATATTATTAAAAATAAGATTGTTAATCTTTTTTAAAAGGATATATATTACTTATTTTACCAATTTTTCTTTAATATTAAATATATATATAATATTTTTTAAAATTTAAGATAATAATATTTTATTTTTATTACCTTAAATTTACCAAAATTAATTATTTAATAAAATATAAAAGTATAAATAATTATTTTCTTTTAATTATATTAACACCTTTCTTATAATAGATTTTTTTAATTTAAAATATAATATAAGATTTTATTCTTTTAGCTTTTAAGAATTATATTGTATTATATATAAATTGCTAAAAATATCCTTTATTTTATATAATAATATTTTAATTATAGAGAAAATATTATTAATAAAGATTATAATATACCTTTTTATCTTTTAATATATAAAACCTATAGATTAATTTATCTTAGAATTTAAGGAAAATTTTATAATTAATTTAAAAATAAAATTAGATATTGAGAGCAATTACGATAGAACGAATGATTAAGATTTTAAGTTCTAATCTAACAACCTAAGCTTTACCTCTAAGGTATTAATACTAATCTATCTCTTTGATGCAGTTAGACAAGACGAAGTCTTGTTTGAGGCATTAACCTATACTTCTTTATCAGTCTATATTAAAGCATATAATAACTCCTTTGCCCATAGATATTAAAAATCTTTTTTTTAAAAGATATAATCTTTTTATAGTAGGTAAATAAAAATGAATATATAAAATCTATATTATTAATAAATAATAATTTTGTAGTAAAAATAATTTCTAAATTATAATTAAATATTATTTATAGATTAAAATTATCTTTAATAATTAAGGAAAATAATTTATATAATTAAATTAATAAAGAATTATATTATAATAAGTTAAAAATAATATTTTTAAATCTTTTTAAAAATAATAAGGAAAAATTTCCTATAATAATAATTATAAATTAGTTAATAGATATTAAATAAAATAAATATAATATTAATTTAAAAATAATTTTATATTATTTTGAATATTATTTTAAAAATTAAAGATATAATATACTTTATAACAATTTAAAATTAATTAAAAAATTCATATTTAATAAAAGAAGATTACTTAGCTTTAAAATTATAATTAAAAATATTTATAATATTAATAAGTTATTATTTTAATATTATATTATTAATTATACTTTAATTATAATTATTATTATTATTATTATTTTTATTAATAAATGTTTATATATTAAAAGATTAGTTTTTATTTTATTTAAAATAATTTAAAATATTATTATTAATTATTAGTATAAAATATAAAAAGGTATATTTATTAAAAATTATATTATATAAAAAGTTTAAAGTTTTAGGAATTAAATAGTAATTTATTAAAAGACTTATATAAAAATATTATCTTATTATTATATTTTAAAATATCTTTATTTTAGCTTTTTTTTTTATTTTTAAATCTTATAATCTTTATAATTTTATAATATTAACTATAATCTTAACTATAATATATAATATATATAATAATATAATTAATATAATTAATTATAAAATATAAAATAAATATTATTAAAATTTAAAAATAATAATATTAGTAAATATTATGAATATAGTATAAAAGTTTTATTAATAATATATATTATTATTAGGTATATATAAAATATCGTTTTAATTTTTAATTTAAAATAAATTTAAAAATAAAAATATAATATATAATAGAAAATTTAATAAAGGAATAAAAATAATATTAATAATATCATTTTTAAAAAAATTATATATATTTTTTAAATATTTATGTAAAATATTAATCCTTTATTAAATTAAATATTAAGATTTTTATAATAATATTTTAATAAATTAAAAAGAATTAATTTAATAAGGGGTAAATTTATATTTATATAGATTTAAATAAAATTATAATTGTTAATTAATATTGATTTAAGATAATATTATAGTAAGTAAATATTACCTTGGAAATTTTAATTAAGATTTTATAAATCCTTATTATAATCCTTAAGGTATATCTTTTATTATAAGATTTTAAAATAATTTTTATAATATTAATTTAAATATATTTTATTATATAAATTTAATATTTTTAATTTAATATAGAATAATAAAAAATAATTATTAAAATTAAAAACTAATATTAATATAAATATTTTAACTTAATAATCTTAATAAATAATTATTATTATAATATAATAATATATTTCTTATATATTATTAATATTAATGATAATAAATGATTATTATTTCTTTATATAAAACCAAATATAGATTTTAATATAGTAATGATATTTTTTTTCATTTTTATCTTTAATTTTTTAAGCTTTTTTTAAGGTAAAGATATAGGATATTTTAGATTAGGTTTTAATATTAACTTTACTTTATATATTAAAATAATTAAAATATTAGATTTTAATATATAATTTATTAAATTTAATATTTATATAATTATACTTATAATTATAATTAAATTAATTAAGGTTTATTTAAATATAAATTATTTTTAATATTTTAAATTGTCATAATTTATCCTTATCTTTTATATTTTTAATAAAGATAAATTTTTTAAAGAAGGTAATATTTTTTAAATATAAGGTAATTTAAGATTAATTATATTTAAAATCTTACCTTATTTTAATTTAAATTGGTTAAATAATTATTATATTTTATTTATAAGTTTATTAAAAAGTATATAAAAGTAAATATTATATATTAATAATAAGATTTCATAATATAATTATTAATAAAAGTTTAATAAATAATATAATATTATTTATCTTAATTTAATAAATAATATAATATTATTTATCTTAATTTAATAAATAATATAATATTATTTATCTTAATTTAATAAATATTTTTATTTAAAAGGAATAGGTTAGTATTATATTTAAAGATTAAGTTTATAAATTATTTTAATTATTATACTTATAGTTGAATATATAGTAATTATAATCTATTTTAAAATTTAATTTTTTCATATAATTGAAGTTCTTTTTTAACTAAAGTGATTAATCTTTTATATATAATCTTTTAATTTACAAATTATACCTATTTTAGGTTTTCATTTTATTCAATACTTTAGTTTTAATAAGGTATAAATAAGCCTTAAATAAGGCTAAAAAGTTAATCCCTAAGTAATATTTCTATTTTAAAGGATTATTTATTAAATAAATTAAGGATAAATATATAAAAAAATAGGGATATAAGTTAAAGATATTATTATATAAATTCCTAATATATATTATTATATTATATATTAATATTTATAAATTAAATAGTAAATTAATAATAATTAATATAAGCTTATCTTATAAAATATTAATTTAATTAAGCTTATAAAAATAATTAAACCTAATAATAAAAAAAAGAGTTTAAATATTATTATTTATAAAAACTAAAAGAAATACATATTATATATATATATTTTAGTTTAATTTAACTTATAAATTAATAAATAATAAAATATTTTAAATAATTAACAAAAATATCCACCATTAATTAATATATCTTTATAAATTAACCCAATAATATTAATATTATTAAAAGCTTAATATTTTATATTTATATTTAATATTAATATGATATAATAAGGAGAAGTTTAATTTGTATAAATCTATATTAATATTATAGAATAAGAATATAAAATTTTAAGAAGTTTATTAATTTTAGATATTATAATTATATCTTAACTAAGAATTTAACCAAAGCTATAAAATAAGTTAAAAGAAAGTTAGTTAAATAATTTTAATAATAATAATAATAATAATAATAATAATAATAATAATAATAATAATAATAATAATAATAATAATAATAATATAAAAGAGATTAATATATTATCTAAAAAAAGAAAAGAATAAGATAGAAATAATGATATATAATTAATTTTTCTTAATTTTAATAATTAAATTTATATTCTATTACCTTCTATATTATTATTTTTAATTAATTAATTAACCATAAATAGTGATAAGATTATTAATTTAAGGATTAATAAATATAGAGGATAATTTTAATAATATAAATTAAAAGATATTTAATAAGATTTTTTTTAAAAATAATAAAGATATAATTTAAAAGAAATATAGGAAATATTAATTAGGAAATACTAAAATTAACAAATATTTATTAGCTATAAGAATAAATAAAAAAGGAATTAGTTTATTTGTTTTTTTTTAATTAATTATTTATTTTAAATAATATTGGAAAATTTCTATTATATTTTTTACTTAAAATTTTAAAAATTAATATTATATATAGGAAGAATTTAATCCTTTGTTAGATATAATAAACCTATTTTTATTAAACTTATTAATAATTTTATCATAATTTATTATATATTTTAATGTTATTTTTAAAAATATAAAATTATATATATTATTTATATTATTAAATAAAGTATTTATAAATAAAGATAAATTAAAAATTAGATTAGTTAAATTATTAAACTTAATAATATTCTTAATATTATTATTTAATTTTTTAAATGAAAAATGAAATTGCTTAAAAGAATGTTTATTAATATTATTATTTAAATTTAAATAATTAGATATGTAATTAAATAATTTATTAAAAGTATTAAAATATATAAATATGAAATTAAGATTATTCTTTATTATATTATTATTAATAATATTTATATTATCCTTAATATTTAAATTGGTATATTTAATATTAATAGTAATTAAGCTTTTTATATTAGATTAAGATTTTTAAAATAGAGTTAATTTATTATTATAGAAAATAGCTTAATAAGGTTTCCTAATATTTTATTAAAAATATGGAAAAGGAAACTTTAACTTTTATTTTTTATAAGAGAATAAGATATATTTATAAAGATAGATTATATGAATTAAATAAAAAAGTATTTATTTAATATTTTATAAGAAAAGAGGAACTTTTAATTTTAATATTTTATTAAAATTTTTAAATTTTTAATAGTTACTTTCCTTAAAGTATAAAATATATAAGTAATAAGTTTATATTTATTATTATCCTTAAAATTAGGCTTAGGAAAGAATATAATATAATTAAAAATAAAAATATGGTAAATATTAAAATAAAATGGGATAATATTAAAATAATTATTAATTATATTAATATTATTATTAATAAATAATGTAAATTTATATATTTTATTTATTTTAAATTATTTATTATAAGCTTTATTAATAATATAATTTTATTTAATTGAATTGAAAAATGTTATAATTTTATAAATTTTATTATATTTAATAAATATAATGGGATTATTAAATAAAGTTATAATAAGATATTTTAATAAAAGATAATACCTTAAATCCTTTTTATTAAAAGGATTATATAATTTATTAATATTTAAGAATTTTAATAATTATTATAGTTTTGGAATAGAAATAGGAAATTTCTAATATATAAAATTAGGAATAATAAGATATTAATAATATTTAATATATAAATAAATATAAAAATAATAAATATCTTTATATAATATATTATTAATAGGAATGATAATTGATTTAAAAAGATCTTTATTTAATAAGAAGAATGAAAAAGTATAATTATAAAGATTTAATAATTTGTTATTTATAAAAGGGCTTATAATTAATTAAATAAAGTAAGTAATAAATAATTAAATTTATTAGGGAAATATATCTTTTAATTTAATAGGATATGATTGTTATAATATTAAATTAATTAATATAATTTGATTAATAAAAGATATAAAATTCCTAACAAATTATTTTTTATTTTTGGCTTAAATATTATAAGCTAATATATAATATTTATAGTAGGTAGTATTATAATATATATTTTTATTATTAATAGTATAAAATATTAATAATAGATTTAGATTAATATAGATAGGATAATAAATATTAATATAATAAAGGATAGTTTTATAGTTTTTTTTATATGTTAAAAGTTTTAAAGGAGTTAATAAAGGTTTTATAATAATTGGATTTGTTAAAACTAAATTTAATGATAATATATTAAATGAAATAATATTATATATTATATTAAATAAAAAGATAAAGTTAAAGTTATAAAGATGTTATTTATTAGAAAAAGAATTAAAAAAGAAGGCCTTACTTATAAAATAAACCAGATATAAAAAAGAAATATTGTATTAATTATACAAGTAAATAAATATTAATATATGGATAAATATTATAATTGTAAAACTTAGGCTTTTATGCCACTAAGGGTGGCCTTTTAATATATTTGTAAGGCATTAGGTATAGCTTTTTGAAAAAGTAGTTTAAGGCTTTAATGTTATTTTTAGCCTTAAATGGCTATATTTAATAAATTTTAGTATAATTTTTTTTAATAAATAGTTAAAAGTTTAAGTATTATAAATGTTATTATTATTACGTAAAAAATTATAATATATATATATAATTTTATTTATTTATATGTAAAGTTAATTTTTATTATTAATAAAATTTAACCGCTTTATATATCGTTTAGTATTACGTAATATTAATAATTTATAATAGCTTTATAATTTAATAATTATATATTAAACGATTTAAAAAAATTATTTAAAGTAAAATATATAATATATAAAATTAATTATTTTTTTATTAATTTATAAATATTAATTTATTAAATTTATTATTAAAAAATATAAATAATATAATTATAAGTTTAAATTTTTAAAAATATTTTATTTATATTATTTTATAATTTAATAATTATATATTAAATAACTTTTAAAATATATTTTAAAATATAATATTTATAATATACCGTTAAAAAGGTTAAAGGCTTAGCTTTAATTACTAGGATTAATTCGCGTATTTTAAGCTAAAAAAAGGAAAAAATTTATAATATAACATATAACCTTTTTAATTTATTTTAAAAATTAAGAAAATAAAGTAAAATATTATTTTAACTTTAAAACTTTAATATTTAATATTTATATAAAAGTTTATAAATATTTTTTCTTTTTTTAAATATTATTTTAATTATATTATTAATAAATATTTATATTTAATATAAAATATAATATAAATTATATTTTGAATTTAAAAAATAATTAAAATTTAATAAATATTACTTTAAATAAAAATAAAGTTAGAATAATATACCTTATAAAGTTATTTATAGGCTATTAGCACTACATAATAGTAGGCAATATATAAGGTGGTTAGATTCTACTAGTAATGGGGATTAGCCTCATGTATAAATAGGTAAAGTTATATATATATATTATAATTTTTTTATATAATAATAATAATATTCATAATATTTAAGCTTTTATAATAATATTTTAACATTATAACTTATATTATAAGATAATTAATTTTATACTTAATTTAATATTATTATTTAATTAATAAGATACTATGCTTAAAATAAGATTTTTAAATTTTATATAATAAGATAATAATTAATTAAAAAATAATAATGTTAGAGGAGAAGTAAAGGATTATTATAAATAATTTATAAAAAGTTATATAAGAATAAAAAGAAAGATTAAATCTTTTTATTATTTAATAACTAAAATTATTATAAATATTAAATAAGAAATAAAAAGAAATAATAAATTATTTTTCACTAATTTTTAATAGAAAATTTAATAAAAAATTTGGTAAAAATAATAAATACTTAACCCCAAATAAAAATCTAATATCATAAAGTAAGGAAATAAATGATATTATAACCTTAATATAATAAAAACTTTATATTATTTAGATTATAATAATAAATAATAAATTATAATTATATAATTTAATTTAAGATATAATCTTAAAGATGGATAATTTTAATCTAAAATAATCAAAATAGTAACCAAATAATATCCCTAAAATATTTATAAAATCTTTAAAAAGATTTAATAAAACCTTAGATAAGATATATAAGTAAGGTAAAAAATTAAAGATTTAAATTAAAAAAATACTTATGAATTCTTAATAAATTTTTAAAAGTAGTAATAAGTTATAAAGTATATAAGAAATTATTATTAAATTTAATAATGATAATGATAAACTTAAATTAATTATTAAAAATTAAAGTAAAAGTAAAATATTTATTAAAATTAAATTTAATAATATTAATTTATTTAATAATATAAATCCCTCTAATAGCAATAACTTTAGTTTTAATAATAATAATAAAAATGATTTTAATGGTAATAATTTAAATATCTTAAATTTTAATTTTGATTTTAATTTAAAATTTAATTATTATTAATATAAAAAACATACCTTAATAAAACACAAAGGTAAGGATAAATATAAATCCAAATTTAAAAAATATAAGTTAATTTAGAAACATTTTAATTTTAATATTAATAAGGAAAATCATTTAAAAGATTAAAATAATTAACATATTTATTAAAAAGTCTTTATACTTTCTCTAAAAAAGATAAGTTATATTAAAAAAAAGAAGCTTATAAAATTTAATAAATTAAAGATTACTAAAATAATTATACATATATATAAATAAACTTTTTTAAACCTTATAAATAAAATAAAAAAGGGAATAAAAATGTTAAAGCTTTTTAATAAAATTTATACCTTAACTAATAAAACTTACTAATAAAACTTATAAATTATTTTATTTAAATATAAATATAATAATAAAAACCTAATTAAATATAACTTATAATAATAACTTATTATATAAGAAGTTTGTAAATTTAAAATAAAACTTAATAAAGAATAATAAATTATAATATTTCTAATAAATTATAAAGATAAGGTAAAAAAATAAGTAAATATTATATAAAAGATAATAAGAAAATAAAAGTTTATTATTATAAAGATTATTAATAATTTTATTAATAAATTTAAAGCTAAAATTAATAAAGGCTATAATAATTAATAAAATAATATATTATATAATATATAATATAATAATAAAAATTAATTTAATAAAAAGCTTAAGTAATTTATAAAATTACCTAATTCAAATCTTAAAAAGAAATCCTTATATTATAAATATAATAAGTATAAATATACCTAAAAATATTACCTAAATAATAATTTAAGTAAAATATAATTATAAATTTTAGCTTTAAATTATATCATATAATATTAAAGTACTAATATTAATCCTATATTATCCTAAAAACTTTTATAATATATAATAAGGAAAGGGATATATTTAATAAAAGTAAATAATACTAACTTAATATACCTAATTTAATTATATCAAACAAAATAATATAAAATTAATCCAAATTTCTAACCATCCTAAATAATATTAAAACTATATAAATTATTATATAATATTATTTAAATATATAAAATAACTAATATATATAGCTTAACTAAATATAAATATGTATAAGATTTACTCCTAATAAATATAGGAGTAAATATATATATTATTAATAATAAAAAAGATCTTATTAAAAATACCATAATAAAATTTCCTAATAAATATATAATTAATATAAAAGGTAAGCCTATTAAAATTATAATAATAAATATAACATAATTTAATTTAATCAGCAATAATAAATAATATAATTTAATTATATTACTATATTATTTATATATTAAGAACTTTCCCTTAAAAATTTTCTTAGAAAAAATATTTTATAAAATTAAAAAATACTTTAAAAATAATAAAATTTATAAATCAAATAATACCACTATAATGTTTATTAATATTTATAAATAAAACTTTTTCCTATAAAAATATAAAAAACTTAAGCTTATAATAAAAATTATTAAATAAAATTATACACTAAGGATAACATTATAAGAAATTATAAAAATTAAATTACTTTTAACTAAATCTCTCACCCTATTATTTAAAAAACTAACTAAAAAAATAAAAGATAAACTTATTCTTTAATATAAATAACTTTATTACCCTAATATAAAAAGATTAAAATAAATCATATAATATATTATTAATATTAATTTAAATATCTCCCTCTTAATAAATTTCCCTTATTTTATATATAATTATATAAAGATTAAAAAAATACCCTTAAAAGATCTTTAAAAATAAGGATAATATATAGGTAATATTATATAATATAATCTTAACAAAATTAAACTTATATTAATAAAAAATTATCAATATTTTAATTTAATAATTAATAATAAGAATAAATATTATACCTTTAAAAATTATAAATTTAAAAATAAAATATTTAATACTTTAATTACTTATATAACTTATATTAACAAAACCCTTAAAGCTTTACCTACCTAATTTAATAACTTTAAAAGATATTTAAAAATTCTTTAATTTAATAGTAGCTATAAATTTAAAATAAGCAAAATAAAATTAGCATATAATTAAAAAGATATAAAATTAATTATTTTTATATTATATAATTAATATTAAAATAAAATCTTTAAAAAAGAAATCTAACTTCTTAAATATAAAAATAAAATTATATAAATAATTATAAAAATATTTTTATACTTTTAAAATAATATATTAAAAAATATTTTAAATATTATTAATTAAATTAATATTTTTATAATAAAGGATATAATATTATATAAATATTATTAAAATAATTTTAAATTAAGATAAAATAATAAGTTAAATAATAAGTATTTATATATCTTAGGTAATTAATATATTACCTTTATTAAAGAAATATATTAAATTAAATTAAAGAAACTTAAAGCTTAAAAGATTAAAGTCTTATTTTTAGATTATATTAATATACACAACTTCCTTATTTAATTAATAAATAAAGGGTAATATTTATAAATATCATATATTATTTTTTAAGAATATATAAGAGATATAAATGATACTTCTAATATATAAGATATTATTAGATTTTTACTTAAATATATTTAAATATATTTATAATATAAAAAATCTTAAAAAAAAGTTAATATATAAAATAAAGATAATAATATTATTAAAGAAGATTTTACTAAAAATAAAGAAAAAATAAATTATAAAAATAAGATTATTTTTAAAAAAAATTTAAAATTTATATATATAAAACTCCTAATAATTTAAATAATATATATAATATATTAATATCTATTACCTAAAAGGATAAAAGATTAAAGGATATATATACAAAATTAAAAAATAATATTTTTAATATTCATCTTATAAATAATCTATTTTATAAAATTAATTTTATAAAGAAGATTAATAATCTTAAAGATTTAAATTATATCCTTAATCTTATTAAAAAATATTAGCTATATAAGACTAATATAAATGAATTATTATTAAAAAAAATATTAATTAACTTTAAATATAAAATATAATTAAAGATTATTAATAATAAAATTTATATTAACTTAAAATATAATATATTTAAATTTATATATTATTTAAAAACTATTCATAACCATTTTATCAATTTAAAATAGGTTTTAAGGAAGAAATATTAATTTAATAATATACTTAAAAAGTATAAGGGAAAAATTATTATAAGAAAATTTATTTAATATAAAGATTTAAATTATAATAAAATTAAAACCATTACAATAAAAATAATATTATAAAGAATATTAATAATATTTTTAATATTATTTAATTAGAATATTATTTAAATTAATTTTATTATTATTTATCTAAATAATAATTTAAAGGAAAGGATTTTTATAAAATAATTCCCTATATTATAAAAATATTTTAAGATATTTTTTAAAAAATATAAGCTTTATTAATATAATAAGAAAAAAATTATTAAATTATAATATATTTTATATAATTTAAAATAATTAAAGGTAACTTAATAAAAGAAAGTATATATTATTTTAAAAAAATATAATTTTATATATTTAAAAGTAAATAATATAATATATATTAATAAAAAAATAGGAGATATTATTATATTATATATTAATAATTAACTATTATTTAAATAAAATATTAAAGATTTAAAAAATCTTATAAAAGATATTAAAAAAATATAATTTTTATAGATTTAAATAATATAGATTAATATTTAAGAATATATATTATATATTTTAATTTTATAAAAAATATATGATTTAATTAGGAATAATATATATAAAAAATAGTAAAAAGATTATAACTTTATTTAATCTAAAAACCTTAAAAATAGTAATATTTTATAAGAAAGATAATAAAATTATTAATTATAAGATTAAAAAATATATATCTTATATTAAAAAGTTAATATTCTTATTATATATAATTAAATCTAATATTAGCTTTATTATATTTATATAAATAAGATTTATAAATAATCTTATTAAAGAATATTAAATTAATATTAAATAAGTAATATAATATTTAAATAATATAAAAAATTTATTAAAGAATATTTATATTAAAAATATAACCTTTTAAAATTATTTAAAGTAATAAATATAAATTATATTAATAATCTAAATATTAGAAAATTAATTATAAAATATATTTTTTATTTAATTAATATATCAATTTTATAATTAATTAAATTATAGGTAATAATAGCTTAGAATTTTATAAAAGTTAAATATATTATATTAACATTTATAATAATTAATATAATATAAATTTATAATTTTTTTAAAAAACTTTATCTTATATTAAAAGATTTAATAATGTTATAAAATAATAATATAATTATAATTAAATAAATAAAGGAAATTATTATAAATAAATAAAAATGGTATATATAAAAAGATTATTATTATATTTATTAAAAGGTTATAAAAGGAAATATAAAGATTATATATATATATTAAATATATTTAATTTAATAAATAAATTAATTAAGCCTTTAAGTAAAGGTAATTATAAATAATTTATAAAGTTATTAGGTTTAAAGGATTTTAAGTAATTATTTTAAGGTGAAAGGACATATAAACTATTAACATTATATAATAATAGATAATATATAAGATGGTTAGATTTTATTAATAGTGGGGATTAGCTTTATATATAAATAGATAAAGTTATATATATATATTATAATTCTTTTATATAATAATAATAATATTTGTAATATTTAAGCTTTTATTATTTTAATATTTAAACTTAAACATTATTTAATTAATTTAAAATTAATTTCACTTATAATAAGTTATATAGTTAATTATACTTTATCGCACACATGATAAACCTTATTTATTTAATATAAGAAATTATTTTAAATATAAATATAAAAATTAAACTTAAATTTTTATTATTTAAAGTAATAAAAGTAATTAAAAGTAATTATAATAAAACGAAATAATTAAAATTTTAAGTTTTAATTTAATAACTTAAGCTTTACTTTTAAAGTATTAATACTAATTTATCTTTTTAATATAATTAAATAAAACTTTATTTTATTTAAGGCATTAACTTATACTTTTTTATTTAATTTATATAAAAGCATATAATAACCTTTTTACCTATACTTTTTCTTAATTTAATAAGTGTTAAATAAACTATTAAAATGGTTTTAAACTTAAAAGATCACATCTTTAATTAAAATCACTTTTATTTAATAACTTAATAAACATATTAGCAAAATTCTTAACACTTAATATATATTATAACTTAATATAACCGACTTTAATTTTTTATCGAAAATAAAAATATTAAATTCGAATATATTTATTTTATTTATTTATTACTATACTTTTTATTTACTTTATAACTTTAATATTATCTTTAAATATTATAACAAACCTATTAGGTATACCACTTAACTTAATTAAAAAGTTATAAATTTATATAATATTATTAACATATTTATTTAAACTAATAAACTTCGCCTTAAATAAATTTGTAAAAATAATTATTTAAAGTTAAAATAATTAAAGAATTAATCCACTTAATATAAAAAAACAATATTAATAATTAAACATTTAGTTTTAATATTTCCTACCAAATTAATATTTATAATATCGAATAAGTTAGGCTTATTAAATCTTAAATAAAAGTGAAAGTTATTTAATTTTTAATATTAAATCCTTTTATTTGTCACCCCTTTTAAATATTTACTAACCCTTTTAATTTTAATAAAATACTTAAAGGAAAGGTTAAATATAAATTTAACTTAAGTAAATATTAAAAAGCTTAAGTTAAATTAAAAAAATATAAATAAAAAAGTTATAACGCTAAATAAGTAATATATATTTATACACTTTTTACTTAATTATTAAATTAATATATTATATAATATTAAGGAAAAAGTTAAAATTAAAGGATATAAAAATAAATATACTTATAATAAAATTTAATTCCTTTAATACTTTTTTAATATAATTTATTTAATTAATCCTTATATTACTTATTAATATTAATCTAATAATTTATATACTTAAACACTAATTAACATTTTTTAAATCCTTAAATTAAACCTTTTTAAGCTTTTATTTATTAAAACTAAATAAAATAAAATTATTTATATATAAAATAATTATAATATTTAACTTTTTATTAATATAAATAATATTATTTAATATTAAAGAAATAAAGTTATATTTATTTATAAACTAACGTACTTTAATTTATTAAGTAACGCTAATTTATTTTAAATTATATAATAAGTTTATTAATTTAATAATTTTATTTACTATATATTTATATTATTTAACTTTAATAGAAAACTTATTAAAATAATTTTAAAGAAATGAAAATTAATATATACAAATTTACTTTTTTAAATTATTATTTAAATATATAATAATAAAGTTAACTTATATTATATATTAAGCTTAAGCTATAGCAAATATTATAAGAATTTACTAAAAGTAACTTTAATAATTATTATCCTTATTTTATTATAATTAATATTTTTTAAATAAAGCCTTTTATAATAATATAAGCCCTATACTTTTTAAATTTTTTAATTAAAAGGAATTTTTTCTTTAAAACTTATTTAAAATTAATAATATTTTTATATTTAATAATATTATAGTTAATAAACTTAAAAATATTCCTTTAAAAAATGTTATATATTTTAAAAAAATAGCTTTTAACTAGAGTTTTGTTATTTTAATAGTATTAAATTTTAATAATATTTCATTTTAAAAAAATCCTTTGCTTTAATTAGTTAACACCTTTAATATATATTATTGCTAAAGATAATCTTCGCGATTTAATATTTAAATTAACCTTTTTAATTATATTAAGCTTTTTTCTTAATAATAAAATTTATTATTATGGCTATTCCTTTAATAAGGATTATTAGTTTTTTATTATATAGCCACTTAATCGCTATTAATTTTATTATATTATTTATATGTTATATTAAAAAATAAATATTAAAGATTTTCTTAAAGGAGGTCCTAATAATGGCTCTCTTATAAGCATGTAGGAGGAGGTTTATTAATCTTTATTATGTTTCTTTTACAGTTATAATTTCGGTATTTTTAAAGTAGTAAAATTAAATAAAATTAATAGCATATTAATTCAATACGAGATTACTTATGATTAAGGCTTTTAAACCAAACCTTTATTAGTTAAAAGCTATAAGACATATTTTAAAAGCTAAACTATTTTTAAAAAGGTAATATTACCATTTTAAAGGAAAATGATTAACGATAAACCTTTTGATTTATTAAAGATTAAAAATTAAGTTAACCTTTTATTTATAATTACGAAAAATCTTTTAATCTAATAATTTATATCTACTATTATATTATATAAGATAAAGATATTATTAATTAAATTAAGTTTTTATTATATTTAATATTAATAGCTTTAATACAAATATTTAACGCCTTATAATTTAATAATTTAAATATTATAATTTAACTTAGAAACATTTATAACATTTAAATATAACTTTATAAGCATTAATAAAAAAGCTTTACGTAAACTTAAACCTTTATACGTCACTTTTAAAAAATAAGCTATAAACATATTATAAAATGAATAGTTTAGGATTTAAATTAAATAAAAGCTTTAATATAAATATATCCTTATTATAAAAAGATATAAAAGTATTATTTGTATATTATAAGTTATAATAATATATATAAAATTAATAAATATTATATGCCTTTATTTAATATTATAAAATATATGTTAATAGGTTTGGTTTTTAATAAAATATTTGGTTTAATTTTATATAAAACTTAAGAATAATTTAATTAGTTTTTTAAGGTTATTAATTAAATTAAAAATATAATATTTGCCTTATTATTAAATATATTTATCTCGAATTATAATAATTAGTTAAAAGTAATAGTATATATGTAACTTTCCTTTATATAGCTTTTTATTTATATATTTTATATTAATAAAAATATAATTTTATAATTTAGCTATAAATGGGCTTATAATAGTTAAGTTATTAAGCTTTTAATAAGTAAAAAGGTTAAGTTTTTAAAATAAATAATGGTTATACCTTTGAATAATTTTAATTTTACCTTTTATTGAAAAATTTAAGATTTTAATAACTTAAGCTACCATAATAAGCTTAAAAGTTTTAATGCCTTACTTAAAAAGATACCATATATACATAAGGGTATACTATTTTACTAAAAGTATATAATTTATTTACATATAATAAATAAGTTTAAAAAGGCTTAAGAAAGATTAATTAATAAGTTTAAAATTAAGTAACTTACCTACGTTTAATATTTACAAAAAATATATTTAATATATTAAATAAAATGGGTTAATTATTATATTAAAAAGTATTTTAACTTTAATATATAAATAATATTTTTTATAGAATTAAATAATAAAAAGATTAAAAGTTATATTATTAATAATTGCTTAAACCTATTATATATTAGTTTAATTATATAGGAAATAATTATTAATATAAAAATAATATATATTTAAAAAATAGCTTGTAATAATTTTAAATAATATAATGATTGGCTTAGTTGTTAATGGCTTAGTAATATCCTTATAACATATTTTATTACAATTATTAAAAAGATTAGTAAAGCTTATTATATAGCTTTTTAATATATACTTATTAAAATATATTATAAGCCTTTTAAATTATTACTTTATTTTTATAAATTATATATATAATATAAATTGCTTTATTAATATAAAATCTTTTAAAATATATTATTTATAAAGTTAAAGTTTAATGTTAAGTCATTTATTAAGGCTAATTTATATTAGTAATGGTATTTAAAGTAAAGTTTGGTTAAGAATAAGTTAAATTTTACAATTAAAAAGCCTTTAGTAATTTATAATTAGAATAAGTAATTAAAGAATAACTTAATTATTTTTAAAACTACTTATGTTTTAAAAGATTATTACCATAGCTTATAGCTTTTTAAGTTATTTATTAAATGTATATTTTTATAATAAGAAAAGGTTAATTAGGGATTAGTTAAATAAGCTTATAAAAGCTTTTAAAAATGCTTATAAGGGTTTTTATAAGCTTAAGGTTATAATGAATTAAAAGTAGGTAAAGGTTATAATTAAGGCTTTAATATTAATAGGAAAGTTATTAAAGGTTATAGTATAAAAGGTTGGGAAAAAAGTTAACAAATAAGGGAAGTTTAATGTAAATAAGGGAATTAAAAAGGTTAAAAAAGTGGTTATATAACTGTTATATTAACTTATAATGTAATAAAGAAGATATTAAAGTATTAAAAAGTTTTAATAATTGCTAGTTAAGATTTAAGAAATAAGAAAGATCTTTTTAATAATAAAGATAAGTTCTTTAATATTAAAAATATTTTATGTGATAAAGAAATTATTAATTTAACTAGTAACGATAATATTAATAAGCTAGCTTAAATGTTTAAATATTAATTAATAATAACGTTATTATAGTATAAAATAGATTTATTATAACTGTAATAAGCCATATTAGCGATAGAAATAATAATATATGTTAAAAATATCGACTAATTAAAGTAAAGGATTTTTTTAAAGTGAAATACTATTAAAATTTAATACTATTAAAATAACAAAACTTTTTAACTATTTAACTTATTTATTACTTTTAATTACTTTAACTAAGGTTAAGTTTATATTATTTTAAGTAAATAATATTTAATAATATTTAATAATATTTAATATATAAGATAAGTTTATATAAATAATTTTTATTATTTTAATTAAAAATTAAAGTATTTTTAACTATATATATAAAGTTTTATTAAATTATTAAAGCTTAATTGTTTTTATTAAAGAAATTAAATAACTTATATTTTAAATTATCCCTTATAATATTTTTTATATTTTTTAACCTTTTTAAAAAATACATTATTAATACTTTAAAAATCTTATTATAATTAATAAAAATTATATAATAATATATAAAAGCTTTAATATTACAAATGTTATTATTATTACGTGAAAAAATTACAATGTGTGTGTATAACTTTACTTATTTATACGTAAGGTTAATCCTTATTACTAGTAAAATTTAACCGCTTTACACACCGCTTATTATCACGTGGTGTTAACAACTTATAATATATATTTAATACTTTTTTCTTTTTAAATTAAGTTTTGTTATTTTAATAATATTAAATTTTAATAATATCTTATATTATTAAATATGAAAAACGGTGGGCTATTATTATTAATTATATATAAGTATAAAATCTTTGCAAAGATATTTAAATAATTTTACTAATATTAAATATAAGTAATTAAGACTTATATCCTTTGAAAAAGCAAATTAAGATAATTTTGATAATATAAATATTATCCTAATACATCCCTTTTTAGGTATGAAAATTAGGTAAAAAAGTAAATAATAGCCAAAGCCTTATATTATATAAAGCTTTTAACCTAACAGCTATTATAATAGCTTTTATAATAGGTTTAATCTAATTAATTAATCTAATTTAATTAATTTAATTTAATTAGTTTAATTTAATTAATTTAATTTAGTTAATTTAATTAATTTAATTTATATATATATATAATAGGATAATATAATAAAAAGATATTATATAACATAAGATTTTAACTATTATTTACCTTTTTACCCAATTTATATACCTAAGAAAGGATATATTAAATTAATATTTATATTATTTAAATTATTTTAATTAGTTCTTCCAAATAATATAAGCTTTAATTAAATAGCCCTTATATAGTTAAAATTATTTGCAAATATATATAACTTTTTTAAAAAAAAACTTTATAATTAATAATATTAGCTTATTACTATTTAAATTTAATAAGATAAGATATTATTGAAATTTAATACTACTAAAATAACAAAACTTTTTAAATTAACCTTGCTTTTATTTAATAATTTTAATTTTTTTATTAATAATTTTTTTATTAATTATATTATAATTTTTATTATAAATATAACTTTTAATAATAACTTTATAATAAAAATACCTTTAAATATATTTAAATAAAAAATATAAAATATTATAAAAATTAAAAGTACTTTTTAAGTTATTAAAATCTTTATCAAATATAAAATATAATATTTTAAATATATATTTTTTATTAATAATTTAAATAATATAATTATACTTTTTAATATAACTTAATAAAATATCTTTTATATTTTATATATTTTTTTAAACTTAACCTTTTAATTTTTATTAATATATATTATATATTTAAAATTAATAATTTTTAAATTAATAATATTAAGTTTATAATTTTTATTAAAATTTAATTTATTAAAATAATATTTAATAATTATATAATTATTACTTATAAAAATGTTAAACTAATTTAATATATAAGTTATATTTATTATAACTTATAATTAATGTTAAAATGTAACCACGTAACATTAGGTCACGTGGCACGTTTTATACTTCAAGTGAAAATAAGGTTAAAGTAATATACTTTATAAAGTTATTTTTACACTTAAACTTAAACATTATTTAATTAATTTAACATTAATTTCACTTATAATAAGTTATATAGCTATTTATATTTTATCGCACACGTGATAAACCTTGTTTATTTAACAGTTAAAACTATAAGGAAATTTTTATTTAAATAATTATAACTTATATTACATTTTATATTATTTAAATATGTTTTTTAAATATATTATTTTAATATTAATTTTATTTCTTATATAAAATATTTTAAATTAAAATATTTTAAATTTATAGCTTTTATTTAAATAAATTATAATAATTTAATAATAATAATTATTATTATTAAGGGATAAAGTAATAAAATAAAATAATTTTTTTAATAATAGTAAAAGCTTAAGTGTTATAAATGTTGTTATTATTATGTAAAAAAATTACAATGTATATATATAACTTTACCTATTTATACATAGGGTTAATCCCTATTACCGGTAAAATCTAACCGCTTTATATACCGCTTACTATTATGTAATATTAATAGCTTATATGCCCTTTTATTTTAAAATAGTTATTTAAAAATTTTTAAGCTTAATAGCTTTATAAATTACTTATAATTACCCTTGCTTAAAGGTTTAGTTAATTTATTTACTAAGTTAAATATACCTAATATATATATAATTTTTATATTTCCTTTTATAATTTTTAATAAGTATAATAATAATCCTTTTATATATGTTATTTTTATTTATTTATAGTAGTTTTCTTTATTAACTTAATTATAATGATATTATTATTTTATAAGGTTATTAAACTTTTTAACATAAGGTTAAATTTTTTTAAAAAGTTATAAATCTATGCTATATTAGCTATTATAAATGCCAATATAATATATTTAGCTTTTATAAAACTTTAAACTACTATTATTTATAATTTAATTAATTATAAAATTAGTATATTAATTAAATAAAAAATATATTTTATAATTAATTTTCTAATACTTAAATTGTTAATATAACTTATATTTATTATTTTAAATAGTTCTAAAGGGTTATATTCTTAATGTAAATATTCTTTAGTAAGTTTTTTATATTTAATAAACCTTTTTTATATATTATTTAAATATTATATCACTTATTTAATATTAATTTAATATTTTTTAGCAAAATTGTTTATAAATCTTACCTATATAAATATAATAAAGCTAATATTAGGTTTAATTATATATAAGGGGAATATTAATTTTTTAATATAGGATATATATTCTTTAATCTTATAATTAATGGTTTTATTATCTTTTTTATAAAATATTATTATTTTTAAAATTTTTAAATTAAATGAAGTTATAACTTTTTTATTTTTATTAAGGTTAAGATTTTTTATTATTTTTTATATATATTATTCTTAATTAAATTATATATTTTTTATAAGATTAAAATATATAATATATATTCCTAAGTATTAGTTTATATTATTTAAATTTATAAAAGTTATATCCTTTTTAATATTTTTATAAGGTTTTTTAAGTCTTTAATACTTTATTTAAATAATAGTTAATTATTAATATATAATATAATAATGTTTTTTATTTTCTTATTAATATATATTATATTATTTATTTTTAAATATATAAAGTTATACTTTTTAAAAATGATATATACTTTTTTTTGTTAAGTTGTTTTTAATTGTTTTAAATTATATAGAGTATGTTATAGTTTAATAATTTTCTTCTTATTATATTAATAAAGCTTACATTTTTTTAAAAATATTTTAAAATATTTTCATAATATAGGGAATTATTTTATAAAAATCTTTTCCTTTAAATTGTTATTTAAGTAAGTAGTAATGAAATTAATTTGAATAATATTTTAATTAAATAATGTTAAAAGTGTTATTAGTATTTTTTATAATGTTACTTTTATTATAGTGGTTTTAATTTTGTTATAATTTAAACCTTTATATTAAGTAAATTCTTTTATAATAATTTTTCCTTTATATTTTTTAAGTATGTTATTAGATTAATATTTCTTCTTTAAGATTTATTTTAAATTAATAAGGTGGTTATAAGTGGTTTTTAATTAATATATTAATTTAAATATATTATATTTTAAGTTAATGTAAATTTTATTATTAATAGCCTTTAATTATATTTCATATTTAAAGTTAGCTAATGTTTTTTTAATAATGGTTTATTTATATTAATCTTGTATAGTTAATATTTTTTAATAAAATTAAAGATATAATTTAAATCTTTAAAATTGTTAGTTTTTTTATGGATTTAATTTTATAGAGTAAATTATTTATAAGATAAATATTAAAAATGTTACTTTTTAATCTTATGTTTTTTAATCTTTTATCCTTTTAAATAATAGATATTAATATATTATATATATTATTTAAGTTATTAAAAACTTTATATATATAGATTTTAGGTTTTTTCTTTTTAGGATAACCTTATTTTTGTGGTTTATTTTTTTTCTTTATTTTTAGTGAAGTTTTCTTTAACGACGTTATTATCCTTATTTTATATATTAATTTCTTTTTAAGATTTTTTATATTATAAATGCTTTTAAATATATTTAGGTAAAAATTTAGCAATATTTTATATATTAAAAACGTTATTTATGTTTTTTATGTATTTTTAGAAAATAATATATGGTGTTTATAAATATTATTCTTTGTTTATTAATTAAATAAAAAGGTTATATATATTAACATAGCTTAAAAATAAGGCTTTGGCCTTTTAAGTCTTAAGTTTTTTTAACTTAGTTTAATATGTTTTTTTAATAAAGGTAGTATATTAATTTCCTAGGATTTATAAATGCTTATTATTTAGCTTATTGTTTTATTTTAGTTTAAGGTTGTTTTAATAATGTTTATATGGTATTATATCTTTTATTATAAAAATATTAGTTTAATTAATAATATTTGAAATGTTTTTTAATATGTTGTTTTAAAAGTATGAAAGTATTTTTATGGTTATTTATATAGCCTTATTTTTGTATTTTAAAAGTTAGATTTTTCTTTTAAGGATTTTATTTTAATATTAATTATGTGGTATGGAAGTGATTAATTTTATTCCTTTTTGGTTATATATTAATTTTATTTTACTTCTTTTAAATTTATAATTATTATTAAGTTGAAAATTTTTTAAATGTTTTTTAAAGCTATTAGGTTAGGTAGGTAAAGCTTTAAAGGTTTTATAAATATAAGTTATATAAGTGATTAAAGTATTAAATATTTTATTTTTAAACTTATAACTTTTAAAGGTATAATATTTACTATTGTTATTAATTATTAAACTGAAATATTAATAATTTTTTATTAATATGGGTTTAATTTTACCGAAATTATATTATATAATATTATTTATATATTATTCTTATTTTTAAGGATTTTTTAAGGGTATTTTTTTAATTTTTATATGGTTATATGTAAAGTAAGGGAAATCTATTAAAAGGAAGGTATTTAAATTAATGTTAATTATATATTATATGGTTTATTTTAATTTTTTATATTAAAATAATAAAGTTATTTATGTTAAAAAATAAGTTTATCTTTTATTTTTTTGTTTAGTTTTTTAAATAATAAGGTAAAAAACTTGGTTAAAAATAACTTAGTCTTTATAACTTTTTATAATATTATCTTTAATGTGTAATTTTATTAGGTAATTTTATTATAAGCTTAAGCTTTTTATATTCTTATAAAAAAAGTTTCATTTATAGATATTAATAAATATTATAATGATATTATTTAGTTTATAAATTCTATTATTTTTAAAATATCTTTTAGCTTTATAAAATATTTTTTTTAAAAAAAATTTTAAGGGAAAGTTTTTAATATATAAATAATATAATAATATAATTAGATTATATTATTTATTATTACTAACTAAATTAAATTAAATTATATTTATTATTATAATTTTAATAAGTTTATTTTTTATATTAATTATATATTTATTAAAAAGTTTTATTATAATATTTTTAATAAGGTTTTTTTATCGTTAATAATGTGTATATTTGCTTTTATATTTATTAGGAGTAAATCCTATATATATTTATATTTGATTAAGCTATATATATTAGTTATCTTATATATTTAAATAATATTATATAATAATTTATATGGTTTTAATTCTTTTTAAAATGGTTGGAAATTTAAATCGGTTTTATGTTATTTTATTTAGTATAATTAAATTAAATATGTTAAATTGATATTATTTACTTTTATTAAATATATCCTTTCCCTTATCATATATTATAAAAGTTTTTAGGATAATATAAGATTAATATTAATATTTTAATATTATATGGTATAATTTAAAGTTAAGGTTTATAATTATGTTTTGTTTAAATTATTATTTGGGTAATATTTTTAAGTATATTTATACTTGTTATATTTGTAATATAGGGTTTTTTTTTAAAGTTTTAATTAGGTAATTTCGTAAATCGCTTAGGTTTTTTATTAGGTTAATTTTTATTATTATATTGTGTATTATATGATATATTATTTTATTAGTTATTATAGTTTTTATTAATTTTAGCCTTAAATTTATTAATAAAGTTATTAATAATCTTTATAATGATAAACTTTTATTTTTTTATTATTTTTTATATAATGTTTATTTATTCTTTTATTTTGTTTTTGTAATTTGTTAAAAATATTATAATTTATTATTTTTTGTTAAGTTTTATTTTAAATTTATAAACTTTTTATATAATAAGTTATTATTATAAGTTATATTTAATTAAGTTTTTATTATTATATTTATATTTGAGTAAAATAGTTCATAGGTTTTATTAATAAGTTTTATTAGTTAAGGTATAAGTTTTATTAAAAAGTTTTAATATTTTTGTTTTCTTTTTTATTTTGTTTATAAGGTTTAAAAAAACTTATTTATATGTATATATGATTGCCTTAGTAATTTTTAATTTATTAAGCTTAGTAAGTTTTTTCTTTTTAATATAACCTATTTTTTTAAAGAAAATATAAGGGTTTTTTCGTAAATATATTAGTTGCTTTAATCTTTTAAGTGGTTTTCTTTATTAATGTTAAAGTTAAAGTATTTTTAAGTTAACTTGTATTTTTTAAATTTGAATTTATGTTTATTTTTGTTTTTTTTATGTTTAGCTAAGGTATGCTTTTTATGTTAATAATGATTAAACTTTAAGTTAAAATTAAAATTCGAGGTGTTTAAATTGTTATTATTATTAAAGTTAAAATTGTTATTATTAAAAGAATTTAAGTTATTAGATAAACTTATATCTTTAAATTTAATTTTGGTAGGTATTTTGCTTTTGTTTTAGCTTTTACTTTGGCTTTTAATTCTTAGTATAGGTTTGTTATGGTTATTATTATTGTTATTATTATTGTTATTATTATTATTAAATTTAATGGTAACTTTTTAGGTTTTTTACGGTATGTAGTTGTTACTTTTAAAAGCTTATTATGGCTTTATAAAAATCTTTTTGGTTTAAATCTTTAATTTTTTACCTTATTTATATATTTTATTTAAGGCTTTATAAATATTTTAGGGATATTATTTAATTATTATACTAGCTATTTTAAGTTAAGGTTATTTATTTTTAAAAATTTTTCCTTAATAAAATTGTATAATTATAATTTGCGATTAGCTATTATAATTTGTATAAAATGAAGTTTTTTTATATTAAGGTTATAATGTTAGTTATTTTCTTATTATATTATGTTAGGGTTTTGTTTAGGGTTAAGTATTTGTTGTTTTTATTGAAATTTTTATTAGGAGCTAATAATAAATGACTTATTATTTTTTCTTGCTTTTTATTTAATGTTTGTAATAATTTTAGTTATTAAGTAATAAAAAGATTTATTTTTTTTCTATTTTTATATAATTTTTTTAAAGTTATTTATAATAATTTGTTATTTTTTTTCTAATATTATTATTCCTTAATTAATTATTATCTTATTATATAAGATTTGAAAATTTTATTTTAGGTATAATGCCTTATTAATTAAATGGCGATATTAAATTAAGTGTAAAGTTAATTATTTTGTAATATAAGTTGTGATGTTAAGGTGTTATTATAAAAGTTTAAGTGTTATAAATGTTATTATTATTATATAAAAGAATTATAATGTGTGTGTATAACTTTATCTATTTATATATAGGGTTAATCCCTATTATTAGTAAAATCTAACCATTTTATATATTACCTACTATTATGTGGTGCTAATAGCTTATAAATAGTTTTAAAAATATTTTATATATTATTCCTTTATTTATATATATTAAATATTTAATATTAACTTTTATTATTAATAATAAAGCAAAGATACTTATAATTTTTAACTAATTTTAAGTTAATTATATTTATATTATATTAAAGTATTTATTTAATATAATTTACCTTTTTTAATAAATTTATAAATTTAATCTTTTATACTTTTATTTAACTATAAGTAAAATATAATAATATTTAAACTTTAATAATCTTTTATACTATTTAAATTAATTATTATATATTAAAATAATAAAATATTCAATATTAAAGTATTAATTTTTATATAACTTTATTTATAATTAAAAATATATTATTATTAAAAACCTTTATCAAGATATATTTAATATTATTAATCTTTATTAAAAATAATTTTAATAATAATTCTTATTAGTCCTTTATAAGGTTTTAAAGTTTAAATATATTAGATTTCTTTATATTATATTACTATAATAAAAACCTATATTTTCTAAAGTTTAATAAGGTAATAATATTATTTTTAACATTCTTAATATTATATTTTATAATATATGTATTATAATAATAAAATAGTTCACTTAAAATATTTTAATTAAAAAGATTTTAATATATAAAATATAATTTAAGGTAATAAGGAAATGAGTTTATAATATATTTATAAGTTTATAATAAATATAACCTACTTTTAATTTAAACTTTTTTAATATTAATGTTAATTATAAACTTAAACTTTTATATATTAATAAAAGTTTTAATGTTATAATTTAAGTTATTATTTATAATATAAATATTTAAATTAATATTAAATAATAAATTGTTTTTTATATCGATTTTAATTAAAAAACATAAAGGTAAAATGTTAATAAATCATTTAAAAGGTTTGTAGTAAATAATTTTATTATAATTGGTAAGGTAAATTTTTATTAACCTTTTTTAAATTGTTAATATTAGCTAATATTTCTTTTCTTTAATTTATTTTAGTTTAATAAAAATCTATTAATTATTTTATATTACTTAATTACATATAAGCTAAAAAAGAAGTAATATTAAGCTTATATATAAGTTTATTAAGCAGCTTAAGTTTATTACTATTAGTTTAAAATTATAAGCAACCTTTATAAGCTTAATTACTTTATTTATAGCTGTTATAATTGTTGTTTTAACGTGGTTTAAAGTAGTCCTTTAATAAGTATTTATATTATTTATAGTTAAAATATAAGGGACCTAAGTTAATATTTTAATTAGGCTTTTTATTAGTGGTTATACTATTATTATTATTGTTATTATTATTTAAGTTGTTTTAACTATTATAGTTATAACTTTTGCTATAATTACGGCCTTTGCTTTTTAAGTTATAAAAGGTTTTAAAATTAGTTATTAATTTTATTTTATCTTTAAACTTATTATTAAAATTTTTAATAATATTATTAATTATTATACTTATATTTTTAATACGTTTTAAAGTAAACTTAACCTAATTAAATATATTATATTTATAAGTAATAAGGAATATAATAATTAATTATTCTTATTTAATTAAAAGATTAATATCGTGGTATTAATAAACTTATAATTTTCATTTAAATAAAAATGTTAAGGGATTTTTTTGATTATATTTTATTTTAATAAAATCTTTTCAAAGTTTATATTGTTAAATCTTTCCTATAAATACTTATAATTTTATAAATATCCTAAGTATTTGAACTTTATTATAAATATTTGTAACGAGATTAAAAGGTTTTTTCTTATTAATTTTTATAATGGTAATAATAAGCTTAAGCTTATTAAAACATATAAAATATATCTTTTTTTATATTTAATAATTTCTAATAATAATATTAAAACTATGGGCAAAGGAATTATTGTACGCTTTAATGTAAACTGATAAAAAAGTATAGGTTAATGCCTTAAATAAGACTTCGTCTTATTTAACTTTATTAAAGAGATAGGTTAGTATTAATACCTTAAAGGTAAAGCTTAGGTTGTTAAATTAAAACTTAAAATCTTAATCATTCATTTTATCGTAATTGCTCTTAAAAACATTATAATAAATTAGCTAATTTTAAATATTATATAAGTGGTTTTCCTTATTTAATATAAAATTAAAGTATGCTTAATTTAAGAAATAGTTAAAACCATTTTTAAATATGCTTTTCTTTAGCTTTAAAATAAATGTGAGAATTTTATTATTATCGCTATTATTACCTTCTAATAAATTAAATAAGGAAAAATATTATTTAAGTTTATTTATAAAAAATAATAATTTAGAATTAATGTAAATAATTTTATAAGGAATATTTAATTAATAAGGGATAATTATATTTATTAGTGACTAATATAATATAATTTTTAATAATAAAATAATAAATTTTATAAACATAACTCCCTTTCTTTTATTTATAATTTTAATGTTTATAATAAATAGTTTATTAAAATTTTTAATAAAATTTACTTCTTTAATTTCGTTTACATAAAAAGCTTTAAGCTTAAAAAGCTTTTATATTTCTTATAATCTTTATTAAAAATTATTTATTATTATTATCTTATTATAATAATTAATATCCTTTTAATTTAAAGTTTCTTATATTTTTTTATATTTATATTAAAAATTATAATTAATTATATTTAACCTATTTGTTAACTTTTATATCTTATTAATTATTCAGATTATTTAATCCATAATTAACATTATTTTTAATAATATATTTAAACTTAATAATTTGTTACACTTTATAATAAGTTATATAAAATATCTTTTATAATATTTATAATTAATATAATAATCTTATAAATAATGAAACTTAAAGCTATAATTATAGAATTAAAATATATAATATTAAAAACTAATAAAATAAAGCTATTATAAAAGCAATTATAATAAAATAAAATAATTAAAATTTGAAGTTCTAATTTAATAATTTAAACTTTACCTTTAAGATATTAATACTAATTTATCTCTTTAATATAATTAAATAAAACTTTGTTTTATTTAAAGCATTAACCTATATTTCTTTATTTAATTTATATAAAAGTGTATAATAACTCCTTTACCCATATTAATAAATATTTAAAAGTATATTTAAAAGACAATTATTAAATTATTAATTAATAGTAAAATTATATTTAACCTTATAAATATAAATATTAATAATTCTTTTTAAAAAGAAATGATTTTAAATATTATTAATAAAATTATATATAAGCTTATATTTAATTATAATATTAATAAGTTTATATAAAATATATTTAAACTTTTAAACTTAAATAAAAAATTATATCAAAAAAAATAAATATTAATAATATTTAAATTAATATTAAAACCTTTTTCAATAATAATTTAATTTAAAATAATAATTTTAAGTAAATATAAATTTTATTAATTTTCCTTATTTACTTTATATAAATAAAATAATACTTAAATATAATAACTTAAGTATAAATAAAATATAAATTGATTAGGAATATTAATTTAAAAAGTAATTAGCTTAAAAAAGATTAAGAATAATATATATAAAAATAAATTTTTATATTAAAAGATTAAAAAATAAAATATAAAGGAATCAAAAAAGGTTAAATTAAAATTAAGCTTAATGTTAATAAAAGCTTTATATATATAAATTATAATATAAACCTTTATAATTTTAAACTTTAATTAAAGTTTAAAATTAATATTTTATTATATTAAATTATATTAATAATATTTAGCCTTAAAAAATATATAAAATAAGCTATAAAATAATATAAAAATTATATATTTTTTATCATTTTTTAATTTTATATTAAATTAATAAATTTATTAAACTTAAATATTATTTAACTTCTTATTATTTCATTATAATTTTTAATTAAATAATTATATTAAAAACCTTAGAATTCTTTAATTCGTACAACCCAGCTCGAATAAAAAGGCATTAACATCTTAATTACATCAAATAACACCTAAAATAAAAATATTATATACTTATATTATTATTTAAATACTTATATAAAGCACTATTTAAGAGATAATAATAGAGGATATATACACCTCTTTAAGATATATATAAATTAATAATATATCTTAAAAATAATAATAATAAAAATAAACATAAAAATAAAAGGAAGTAATAATATAATTAAAATAAAATTAATATAATTAAAATATTATTTAATAAATTAATAAAAATAAAAAAAGAAAAAAATAAAAATAAAGTAAAAAAATATAGGAAGAAACATTAAAAATAATTTATAAGCTTATAAATAATAATATAATAAAAAAGTAATAATATATTAAATTTAAAAGCTTAAAAAAGGTGAAAAAGCTAATTATAATAATAAAAGCTAATCTAATTTAAATAATAATAAATAAATAAATAAATATATAATTAATAATTTAAAGATAAATTAATATTATTTTAATTATATAGATTTGGGTAAATATAATTATTAAGAACCTTAATTAATAAATTTTAATAATAATTATCCTTATAAGGAGATTTAGGGAATTAATAATTAAAAAGATTTAATTAAATAAAGAATTAATTAAAAAGAGTATTAAAGAAATAATAATAATAATAAGCAAATTAATTAGGAATAAAGAAGCTATAATTACAAAAAAAATTATAAAATAAGGATATAATATTTAAATTTAAATTTAACACTATTATATATAAAAAATAGGAATAAATATAATAAATATTTAGAATATAAATAATAAGTATAGCATAACTATTTATAATGATAATTAAAAGTTTTAAAGTAAATAAGTTATAAAATATGTATATAATATTTATAAAGCCTTTTAAAAAAATAGAATATATAATATAACTATAATAAAAAGGTTTAAATTAATATATTATAAATATTTTAAGGTAAAATATATTATTTTTATTTTATAAGTTAGTAATTTATTTATGGCTTAATAATTATATATTAATAGGTTAATTTAAAAAGTAGAAATCTGTTAATATAAGTCTTTTTTTAGGGAAGTTAGCGTTAAATAATATTTTAAATATTATAAATTTAGGTATATAACTAAATATTATAAAAAATAAACTAGGTATAGTAAATATTTAGGATTAGTTTATAAAAGAAGTGATTATAATTATTAAAAAGTATTTTAATATTATAATTATAATGAGAAATATATAATATAAGAAGTTAAATATGAAATAGTTTAAAAGATTAAAAGGAAAGTTAAAAAAGCTTATATATATAAATTTTATTAATTTAAAAAGAGGAAAATAATTAATATTTTAAAGATTATAATTTTTAAGGATAAGATAAAAGTATATTATATTTAATTTAATGGTAAATAATTTTAATAAAATATAATTAAATATTTTATAAAAACGAAGGTTATAAAGATTAAAGAAGAAGGCTTAAATAATAAATAAATTATTTTTAATATATATTTTTTTAGAAATTTATTATTTATTATTATAAGTTAAAAAATAGATTTAAAATTAATTATAAAAAGATTATAAAATATGGAAGATTTTTATAATTTTAAAAGTATATAATAAATAAGATTAGAATAATATATTAGAATATAAAACTATAAAGGTAATTATATTATAAATATTAAAAAGTTAATATAATGGTGAATTAATAATGGTTTAAGAATTTTATTTTATTAATAATATATTTTATTATTTATAAATAAGAAATTATTATATAATATAAAAAGGATTAGGAAAAATAATTTTATATATAAATAAAAAGATTAATAAAAATAATTAATAAAATAAAGTAAGATATAATTAAGTAATGGTTAATTTATAAATTATTAAAAAAAAGTTTATAATTTAATTAGTTTATATTAAATTATAAAATATAATAAAATAAAACCTAATCTTTATGTTATTAAATAAAAAAGATATAAGATAAAATATAATAATAAATGATTTTAATATATATTATTTATTATAAGATAATAAAGAATAAATAATTAAAAATTTAAAAAAGCTATTTATATTTATATTATATTAATAACTTATTTTTATAATATTTAAAAAGATAATTATTAAAAAATAATAAAATTAAAAAGATTTTATAATTAATTTAATATAAAAAATAAAAAAATATATAATATATTATTTAAAATATTAAGTTAAAAGAGATTTAATTATATAGCTTAAAAATTATTAAATATCCTAAAAATAAATTAATAATTAAATATAAAAAGTTTAATAATAAAGTTTAAAAAAAAATAAATAAAAATTTAATAATTATAAAAAGTAAAAAATTAATTATTTTAAAAGATTTTAATATATCAATTAAAATAGATAAATATATATAATTTTTGGTGATAAAATTTTAAAAAATAGTAATAATAGAAATTTTAAAATAGAAAATATTTTATATAAAGATAATATAATGGTAAAATATAAAAATAAAAATAATTAGGAAATAAATAATTAAATTAAAGTGAAAATAAATAATTTAATATATAAATAAATTATAAGATTAATTAAAATAAAGTAATAAAACTTTTAAAGGAACTATTTTTAAAATAAAAAAAGATTATTTTAAAAAAATTTTAATAAAAGTTTTAAATAATAATACAAAATTATAAGCTTTAAAAAAATAAATAAAATTAAAAAATTAATAATTATAATAAAATAATTAATTATTTATATTAAAGAAAAGTTTTTAAAAAAAGCTATAAATATAAAATTATTAAAATAAATATATATTATTATTAAACTATTTCTTTTCTTATTTATAAGTTAATTTATTAAATATATTAATTAAAAAGTTAAAAAAATATTTATGAAATAAAATTTTTAATATATTAAAAATAATAAAATAAGAATAAATAAAGGAAATAATTAAGAATATTAAAATTTAAAAAATCCTTAATAAAGATAAATTATTAATAAAATTTATTAAAATTTATAAAAAGTTAAAATATTATATTTTAATTATTATTATCATATAAAACTTTATATTTAGCTATTATTTAAAAACTTTTTATAAAACCTTAATAATAATATTAACTAAATTTAAAAGATTAATAAAAAAATTTTTAAGGATATATAGGTTAATTATCTTTTTAAATATTATAAAAAAGTTAATTAAAAATTATAATAATATAAATAATTTTTATAATAAAGGTAAAATATTTATTATTTAAAAGATAAATAAGGAATAAAGTTTATAAATTAATAAAAATAATAATTTAAATAATAATAAAAAGAATATATTTTATATAAAAATATGATATTATAATTTTATTCTTTTAATTAAATATTTCTAAAATATTTAATAATATTATTTTATATAAAATATATTATATATTAAAAAAGAAAAAAAATTTATAATTATAGGCAAAGAAGTTATTATACACTTTAATGTAAATTAATAAAAAAGTATAAGTTAATGCCTTAAATAAGATAAAGTCTTATTTAACTGTATTAAAGAGATAAATTAGTATTAATACTTTAGAGGTAAAGCTTAAATTATTAAATTAAAATTTAGAATTTTAATTATTTATTTTATTATAATTGTTTTTATGGTAGCTTTATTCTGTTAGTTTTTAATATTATATATTTTAATCTTATGATTATGGCTTTAAGTCCTATTGTTTATAAGATTGTTATATTAACCATAAATATTGTAGAAGGTATTTTATATGATCTATTATGGAGTGTAGTAAATTATCAAGTTTAAATATATTATTAAAAGTAATGTTGATTATAGATTAAATAATCTTAATAGTTAATAAAATATAGAAGTTAATAAATAAGCTAAATATAATTAATTATGATTTCTAATATAAATATAAAGAGATATAAGAGATCTTAAATTAAAAGGATATTAATTATTATAATGAAATAATAGTAATGGTAAATAACTTTTAATAAATATTATAGAAAATGTAAAAGCTTTTTAAGATTAAAGCTTCTTATATAAAAGAAAAAGAAGAATCTTTAAATATAAAAGAATTTAAAGAAATAAATCTTATTAAAGATCTTAATAAATTATATATTATAAATGTTAAGATTATGGATAAAGGGAAAGGAGTTATATTTATAAAATTTATTATCTTATTATTAAAGATTATGTTGTATTAATTATTGGTAAATATGATTATTCCTTATTAATTAAGTATTTTTTATAAGATTATTTAAGTTGATTTTAAATTATTATTTCTTATTAATAAATTTAAATAATATTTTTCTTTATTTAATTTATTAAAAGGTAATAATAGTAATAATAATAAAATCCTTGTGTTTATTTTAAAGTTGAAGAAGAGTATATTTAAAAATGATTTTAATTATTTTTTGAATTAGAAATACTTTAATTTTATATTAAATAAAGAAAATCATTTATATGGTGTTTAGAATTGGCTGGTGTATTATAATATTTTAATATTATTATTAAAAATTATTAGATATAAGGAAGGGATATATTTTATATACTTTAATAAGCTTAAGTTTATTATTATTATTATAAGAATTAATAAAAGAGAATTTCTTAATTTTATTATGGGTGTTTATAATAGAGTTAAGATATTTAAGATATTTATAAAGTTATAAATGTTTATAAAGAGGATTTAATAATGTGAGTTTTAAAAAGATTTTATTAAAATAAAGTATAATGGAAAGAATTTCTTAACCTTTTTATTTAAATGGAAGTTATAAATTTGTTAATATTATAATATTAATTTTTTAATTAAATAAAAATAGTTAATTATTATATTTTTTATTACTTGCAAATATAATATATTTAATTAGGTAAAGTTTATTTTAAAACTTATTAAAAGTATAAATATGATAATTAATAATGTTATTAAAAATTTTAATAATAAGTTTAAAAATAAAATAAAGTTAATAATTAATTTTAAAACTTTTTATAATTTAAAAGGTAAAGGCTATGGTTATGATAAAGGTTATGGCTATAGTGGTTAAGGTAATTTAAATAATAATAATAATAATAATAATGGTAATAGAATTATTAATAAGAAGCTTAATTAGGATATTAACCTTAGTTTTTTATATTTTAATTGTAAATAGTATAGGTATTTATTAAAAGATTATACCAAATTATATTAAGATAATAATTATAATAGTTATGGGTAAAGTAATTAAATTTATGAAGATTATTTATAATCTTAGATTAATATTAATGAATTTAAGTTACCTAGTAAATTCATATATAAGCCTAATATTATTTCCTTCTTAGCCTATATATAATTAGGTAATATAAAATAATTAATAAATTTTTATTAAGTTAAAATAGGTTAGAGAAAAGGAATATTAGTTAATGTTAATGATATAAAAAAGGTTAATAAGGAATTTATTTTACCAATTATAATAGAATTATTTATTACAAGCCTTTTGGCTTATTTATTAATATTTTATCTTTATATTTTTTTAGTTAAAATTAATATAAAGAATAATTTGTTATTTAATATTAGTTTAAATATTTATATTATAAATAATAATTTGAATTATAATATTAAAATTTTTATTAATATATAAAAGTTTAAGTTTATAATTAATATTAGTGTTGGAAAAGTTTTAATAAAAAAAATGGGTTATATTTATTATAAACTTATAAATATATTATAAATTTATTCCCTTATTATCTTAAATTATATCTTATATGTTAAAACCTTTTTAATTAAAATATTCTTAAATGAATTATTTTATTACTATAATAAATATATTATAAGATATAATATTAAAGATGTTAAAGGTAATATTATTATTTTATTAAATATTAGGAAATATGGGTTTTTATTATGGCAATATAATATAAAAAAACCTGGTATATCTAAACCTTAGAAACTTATAAAAGGTTAATAGGGATTATTATTAAGATTATTTTTAATAAAGATTAATAATATTAAGTATATTTTTGTAAAAGTTTTTAATGATAATATATTTTTAATTATAAATAAAATTATATAAAAGTTAATATTTTAATATTAAAGATTTTATTATTTTAACATATAATGATTAATTTAAATAATATAAAGGATTATTAGAGTTAATTTATTTTTATTATAAGTTAAAATATTATTATATTTTATTTATAATTAAATAAAAATATAAAAGATTAGGTTTATTAATTTATAGGAAAAGGTAAATTATATTAGGTAAATATTTTAATATAATATAGGTATAATTAACTTAAAATTAATTAAGGGTTATAAATATTTCTTCTTTATTATTAATAATAAAAGTTAATATTAAATGTTTAATATATATAAATAAAAGAATAATGTATAAAATATTTTTAAAGTTATTATTAAGAAAACCTTATTCCACTTTATTATCTTATTTCTTAATAATAATGGCAAAAGCCATTAAATTATTATAATCTATTTAAATAAGGGCTATAAGTTTAAAATGATTTAGTTTAAAATGTTTTATATAAAAAATGAAATTAATTTTATTATATTTATATCTTAGAATTAATACCAAAATAACATATTTGAGAAATATATTTAAGCAGTATAAAATATAATATAGATTATAATTATTTAAATGAAAATCCCTTTGTATTTTTGGCTATGGGTTATGGTAAATATAACTTATATGTTAAATCAATTTGGCGCTTTCACAAATAATAGTTATATAGTTATTAAATACTATTTTAATAAATTAAATCTTGGTAAGGATTATAAGCTTAATATTACCAATTTAAGGATTATCGGTTTTAAGTGTATAGTGTATATTAATAAGAATTAAAAGGTTAAGTTTAAGAAAATAAATGTGTAAGGTATAAAAGTTATTTTATTAAGCTATATTAGAAAGTATAATTACATTATTTAAATTATTAATGGAGGATATATACTTAAGATGCCATATATCACGTTTTACAAAGATCTTAATAACTTAAAAGGTGCCTTTAATTCTTATAATATTATATATTTTTTACCTAAATATATTTAAAGGTATTTTTGTTATAAGATTACTATTAAAAGTTATATTTATAATAGAAATTACAATATAATTAATAAAAATACTATTAATAAAGAGATAAGAGTTATTAAGTGAAAGTGGGGTTAATTTAAAAAGAAAAAAGTATTAAATATGTATTATTATATAGTTTTTATTAATTATAATAAGATTTTTAAAATATTAATAGCTTATTTTTAAAAGGGGCTAGGGGATATAGGGGATATTATAAGGGATAATTTAAAATATAAGTTATTTAATTTCTTTAATGAAAATAATTAAGCGCTAATGGCTTAGTAAGATTTTATATATATAGTTAAAAGTACTTTAGTTTTTAATTAAAATAATAAAAATTGTTTATATAAATTTTCCCTATTTATTAAATATTATTAGATATTATTTATTTAAAATAATATAGATTTAATTTTAGCTAAAGCGATTAAAAGTAGTAAATGGGTTAAATGGTTAAAAGCTATTTTTATTAAGATATGCGAGACTTTTTAAAGGAATATTTTTAAGTTTATTAATTATAGTATTATTAAATATAAAAATATTATTAATTTTAAATAGGTTTTAAAGAAAAAGTTCCTTTTAATTGGAAAATTTAAAAAGTATAAGGCTTATATTATTATAAAAGGCTTTGCTTAGAAAAAGGATATTAATTATAATAAAATAAGGATAATAATTATTAGGGTTATTTTTTAGCGGATTCTTATGATATTTGTTATAGCTTAAGCTTAATATATGGTATAAGTTAACTTTATTATTATATATTTAAATAATAACTTAAAAAAGCAAATCTTTATATATTAGTTTCCCCTTTTTTAAGATTATTTTAATAAGTTTTTTATTAAAGCTAAATAACATAGGTATATAGCAAATAAGATTATTAAGTTAATAAATCTATTATATAACTTAAAATAAGCTGGTATTGCTTAATAAATTAAGGTATGTTAGTTTATAAATAAATATAGCTTTATTTCTTTAATATTAAATAATATTATTTATATTAATAAGAAGTTAAATATTATTATTGCTTTATATATAAATGATTTCATTTTATTTGGCTTAAACAAAGGGAAGCTTAAAAAGGTTAAATAAGATTTAAATAAAAAGGTTTAACTTAAGGATTTAAGAGATATTAATTAATTTTTAAGTATATGAATTGTTAAATTAATGCTAATAAATGATATAAAAATTAATTAAGTAAATTATATTAAAAGAGTGTTAAAGGAATTAAACCTTATTATAAGTAAATTTATTTTTATATCCTTTAATTTTAATTTTTTCCCTAATATTATATAACATATTAATTTAATAATTAAGTAAAAAGTATATAAGTACACATCACTTATTAAGTATTATAATTTTTTAGCTTATATTTTTTAACCTAACTTAAACTTTTTAATATTTATTTAGGTTAGATTTATGTTTAACCTTTTCTTTAAGTATTTTATAAGAATTAAAAGGGTTAGTAAATATTTAAAAAGGGTAATAGGTAAAGGGATTTGATATTAAAAATTAAATAATTTTTATTTCTATTTAAGATTTAATAAACTTGGTTTATTTGATGTTATGAATATTAACCTAATAGGAAATATTAAGATTAAATGTTTAATTATTAATATTATTTTTTTTATATTAGGTAAATTAATTTTTTAGTTATCTTAACTTTAAATAATTGTTTTCAAGAATTTATTTAAGGTAAAGTTTATTAGTTTAAGCGAATATATTAGTGATATTATATGAATTTGTAATTTTTTAACTAAGTTAAGTAATATATTTAATAAACTTATTATAATATTTGAAAATAATATTGGAGCTATAAAATAAGTAAAAAGTATAATAATAAATAAAAAGAATAAATATATTTGAATTTAATATTTTTACTTACGATAGGAAATTAAAGCTAATTATATTAAGCTATAATATATATTAAGCGTTAAGAATCTTGTTAATATATTTATTAAGTTATTAAATAAGAATAATTTTAATTAAGAATATAATCTTTTAGGTTTGAAACTATTCTAATAGTTTATTTATTTGTCACTTATTAAATTAAAAAAAGGTATGGGTAAAGGAATTATTATATGCTTTAATATAAATTAATAAAAAAGTATAGGTTAATGTCTTAAATAAGATAAAGTCTTATCTAACTATATTAAAAAAATAGATTAGTATTAATACTTTAAAGATAAAGCTTAAGTTGTTAAATTAAAACTTAGAATCTTAATCATTCGTTCTATTATAATTGCTCTTAATAATATATTATAAATTAAATTAAAAGTTTTATAATAAAAAGAAAGATATAATAAAACTTTAATAATAAAATAATAAAAAATTATTAAATTATTAATAAAATATTATAAGGCTTTTTATTTTTATTAATATTATTTATCTTTTATATTATTATATTAAATAAGAAATTAAAATAAAAGCATATTTTAGTAGTTAGTTTTATAAATAATATTAATTTTTTAATAATTTTTAAAAAAATTATAAAATTTATAAAAATTAAGTAATTTATTATAAGATAATTTTTATATTATATAAAAGTAAGTTAATATATTTTATAAAAGCTTATTTTTTTAAGAAATAAAAGATAATATTTAAAAATATTATTATAAAATTATTAAAATTAAAATAGAAAAATAATGGTATACTTTTTTAAAGTTAATAATTAATATATAAAGTTATAATATTTTATATATTAAAGAAATTTATATTAAAATTATATAAAATATTATAACTTATAAAGTAATAATTTAATATATAATTAATAAAATAGGTAAAGTTAAAAAGATTATAAATAAGTTATACATTATATAAATAATATATTTATAAAAAGTAAGTGGTATATATATATAAAAAAGGTAAACTAGGTAATAATAATTAATTAATAATTTTAATTAATATAAAAACTAAAGCTTAAAGAATTTAAAAAGATCTTTTGTTTATATAAACAAAAGGTAATAAATATAAAACCTATAAATCTTATCCTTTTTATCTCACTTATTTCCTTATAATATAAGATTATATTTAAATATATAAGTAATTAAATTTAAACTTAAAGTTTAAATTAATAATTTTAATAAGGTAATAATAAAAATACGGAAAAAGATAATTATATAATTAAAAAAACTTAAATAAAATAAAAGGAATTATTATAAATAAGTTAAGGGTAAATTATTAAAAATTTATTTTAATTATAATAATAAAGTAAATGAGAGCAATTATGATAAAATGAATGATTAAGATTTTAAGTTTTAATTTAATAACTTAAGCTTTATCTTTAAAATATTAATATTAATTTATTTTTTTAATATAATTAAATAAGTTTTTATTTTATTTAAGGTATTAACTTATACTTTTTTATTAATTTATATTAAAGTATATAATAATTTTTTTACTTATATCCTCTTTTAATTTAATAAGTGATAAATAAATAAACTATTAAAATAGTTTTAAATTTAGAAAATTATATCCTTAATTAAAATTACTTTTATTTAATAACTTAGTAAATATATTAATAAGGTTTTTAATATTTAATATATATTATAGCTTAATATGGCTAACTTTAATTTTTTATTATAAATAAAAGTATTAAATTTAAATATATTTATTCTTTTTATTTATTGCTATACTTTTTATTTATTTTATAATTCTAATATTATTTTTAAGTATTATAATAAGCTTATTAAACATATTATTTAACTTAGTTAAAAAGTTGTAAATTTATATAATATTATTAATATATTTATTTAAACTAATAAATTTTATTTTAAATAAATTTTTAAAAATAATTATTTAAAGTTAAGATAATTAAAGAATTGATTTATTTAATATAAAGAAAATAATATTAATAATTAAACATTTAATTTTAATATTTCTTATTAAATTAATATTTATAATATTGAATAAGCTAAGCTTATTAAATTTTAAATAGGAATAAAAGTTATTTAATTTTTAATATTAAATCCCTTTACTTATTATTTCTTTTAAATATTTACCAATCTTTTTAATTCTTATAAAATATTTAAGGAAAGGATTAAATATAAATCTAACTTAAGTAAATATTAAAAAGCTTAAGTTAGGTTAAGAAATATAAGTTAGAAAGTTATAATATTTAATAAGTAATATATATTTATATACTTCTTATTTAATTATTAAATTAATATGTTATATAATATTAGGAAAAAAGTTAAGATTAAAGGATATAAAAATAGATTTATTTATAATAAGATTTAATTTTTTTAATGCTTTTTTAATATAATTTGCTTAATTAATCCTTATGTCATTTATTGGTATTAATTTAATAATTTATATATTTAGAAATTAATTAATATCTTTTAAATCCTTAAGTTAAACCTCCTTATTTAAGTCTTATTTAACCTTTTTAAGCTTCCCTTTATCTAGGTTAAATAAAATAAAATCATTTATATACAAAGTAATAATAATATTTAACTTTTTATTAATATAAATAATATTATTTAATATTAAAGGAATAAAGTTATATTTATTTATAAATTAGTATATTTTAATTTGCTAAGTAATATTAGTCTATTTTAAATTATATAATAGGTTTATTAATTTAATAATTTTATTTATTATATATTTATATTATTTAATTTTAATAGGAAATTTATTAAAATAATTTTAAAGAAGGGGAAATTAATATATAAAGATTTGCTTTTTTAAGTTATTATTTAAATATATAGTAATAAAATTAACATATATTATATGTTAGGCTTAAGTTATGATAAATGTTATAAAAATCTGTTAAGAAGTAGCTTTAATGGTTATTATCCTTATTTTATTATAATTAATATCCTTTTTTTAAGTAAAGCCTTTTATAATAATATAAGCTTTATACTTTTTAAGTTTTTTAATTAAAAGGAATTTTTTTAAAAACTTATTTAAAATTAATAATATTTTTATATTTAATAATATTATGGTTAATAAATTTAAAAATATTCCTTTAAAAAATTTTATATATTTTAATAAAGATAGCTTTTAACTACTTAGCTTATTTATTATTTTTAATTACTTTGGTTAAGGTTAAATTTATATTATTTTAAGTAGATAATATTTAATAATATTTAATAAATAGGGAAAGTTTATATAAATAGTTTTTATTATTTTAATTAAAAACTAAAGTATTTTTAATTATATATATAAAGTTTTATTAGGTTGTTAATGCTTAGTTATTCTTGTTAAGGAAATTAGGTAACTTAAAATATAAGTTATTTCTTATAATATCTCCTATATTTTTTAATCCTTTTTAAAAATAAGCTATTAATGTTTTAAAAATTTTATTATAATTAATAGGGATTATATAATAATATATATCTGATATTTTCTTTTTTTAAGTTAGCTTTGCTTTTACTTAATAATTTTTATTTCTTTATTAGTAATATCTTTATTAATTATATTATAATTTTTATTATAAATATAATTTTTAGTAATAGTTTTATAATAAAAATATTTTTAGATATATTTGGGTAAGGAATGTATAATATTATAAAAATTAGGGATATTTTTTAAGTTATTAAAATCTTTATAAAATGTAATATATAATGTTTTAAATATATGTCTTTTATTAATAATTTAAATAATATAATTATACTTTTTAATATAGCTTAATAAAATGGCTTTTATATCTTATATGTTTATTTTCTTAAATTTAATCTTTTAATTTTTATTAATATATATTATATATTTAAAATTAATAATCTTTAAATTAATAATATTAAACTTATAATCTTTATTAAGATTTAATTTATTAAAATAATATTTAATAATTATATAATTATTATTTATAAAAGTGTTAAATTGATTTAACATATAAGTTATATTTATTATAACTTATAGTTAAAAATATAAAAGGATTTTTATTTAAATAGTTATAACTTATATTATATTTTATATTGTTTAAATATATCTTTTAAATATATTATTTTAATATTAATTTTAAGGTATAAATATAATAAAATTAATTTTGTTTTTTATATAAAATATTTTAAATTAAGTTATTTTAAATTTATAGTCTTTATTTAAATAAATTATAATAATTTAATAACTTTTATTATTATTATTAAAAGGTAAGGTAATAAGGTAAAATAAGGTTTTCTTAATAATAGCCTTAAGGATATTTTATATATTATTCTTTTATTTATATATATTAAATATTTAATATTAATTTTTATTATTAATAATAAGAAAAAAGTATCTATAATCCTTAGCTAATTTTAGATTAATTATATTTATATTATATTAAAATACCTATTTAATATAATTTACCTTCTCTTATAAATTAATAAATTTAATTTTTTACACTTTTGTTTAATTATAAGTAAAATATAATAATATCTTAATTTATAATAGAAATAAGTTAATTTTAATAATTCTTTATATTATTTAAATTAATTATTATATATTAAGATAGTAAAGTTTTTAATATTAAAATATTAATTTTTATATAACTTTATTTATAATTAAAAATATATTATTATTAAAGGTTTTTATAAAGATATATTTAATATTATTAATCTTTATTAGGAATAATCTTAGTAATAATCTTTATTAATCCTTTATAAGTTTTTAAGGTTTAGGTATATTAGGTTCTTTTATATTATATTATCATAGTAAGAATCTATACTTTTTAATATTTAATAAGGCGATAATATTATCTTTGATATTTTTAATATTATATTTTATAATATATTCATTATAGTGATAGAATAGTTTATCCAAGAATATTTTAATTGGGAAGGTTTTAATATATAGGATATGGTTTAAGGTAATAAGGAAATAGATTTATGGTATATTTATAAGTTTATAATAAATATAACTTATTTTTTTATTAAATTTTTTTTAATATTAATATTAATTATAAACTTAAACTTTTATATATTAATAAAAGTTTTAGTATTATAATTTAAGTTATTATTTATAATATAAATATTTAAATTAATATTAAATAATAAATTATTTTTTATATTAATCTTAATTAAGAAAATATAAAGATAAAATATTAATGGGTAAACCAAAAAGCTTATAGTAAATAATTTTATTATAATTAGTAAAGTAAACTTTTTATTAATTTCTTTTATATTATTAATATTAGCTAATATTCTTTCTCTTTAACCTATTTTAGCTTAATAAAAATCTATTAATTATCTTATATTATTTAGCTATATATAAGCTAAAAAGGAAGTAATATTAGGCTTATATATAAATTTATTAAATAGTTTAAGTTTATTAATATTAATTTAAAATTATAAGTAATTTTCATAAGCTTAATTATTTTATTTATAATTATTATAATTATTATTTTAATATAATTTAATATAATCTTTTAATAAATGCTTATATTATTTATAGTTAAAATATAAGGGATTAAGATTAATATTTTAATTAGGCTTTTTATTAATAATTTTATTATTATTATTATTATTATTATTATTATTTAAGTTATTTTAATCACCATAGCTATAACCTTTATCACAACCATAATCTTTACCTCTTAAGTTATAAAAGATTTTAAAATTAGTTATTAATTTTATCTTATTTTTAAATTTATTATTAAAATCTTTAATAATATTATTAATTATTATACTTATATTTTTAATAAGTTTTAAGGTAAACTTTACTTAATTAAATATATTATATTTATAAATAATAAAAAATATAATAATTAATTATTTTTATTTAATTAAAAGGTTAATGTTATAATATTAGCAAACTTATAACTTTTATTTAAATAAGAAAATTAGGAGGTTTTTTTTATTATATTTTATTTTAATAAGATTTTTTTAAGGCTTATATTATTAAATTCTCCTTATAAATATTTATAACTTTATAAATATCTTAAGTATTTTAACTCTATTATAAATATTTGTAATAAGGTTAAAGGGTTTTCTTTTATTAATTTTTATAATAATAATAATAAGTTTAAACTTATTAAAGTATATAAGGTATATTCTTTTCTTATATTTAATAATTTTTAATAATAATATTAAGATATTATAATATATTAGCTAATTTTAAATATTATATAAATAGTTTTTCTTATTTAATATAAAATCAAAATATTCTTAGTTTAAAAAATAATTAAAATTATTTTTAAATATGTTTTTTTTGGCTTTAAAATAAATATGAGGATTTTATCATTATTATTATCATTATTTTTCAATAAGTTAAATAGGGAAAAGTATTATTTAAATTTATTAATAGGAAATAATAGTTTGAAATTGTTTTAAATAATTTTATAAGGAATATTTAATTAATAAAGGATAATTATACTTATTAATAATTAATATAATATAATCTTTAATAATAAAATAGTAGGTTTTATAAACGTAACTTCCTTCTCTTTATTTATGGCTTTAATACCTATGATATATAATTTATTAAGATTTTTAATAAGATTTATTTCTTTAAGTTCTTTTATATTTAAAGATTTTTTTTTCTTCTATATAGGAAGCTTTAATTTTAAAAAGCTTTTATATTTCTTATAATATTTACTAAAAGTTATTTGCTATTGTTATTATCTTATTATAATAGTTAATATCCTTTTAATTTAAGGTTTTTTATATTTTTTTATATTTATATTAAAAATCACGATTAATCGTATTTAGCTTATTTGTTAACTTTTATATTTTATTAATTATTAAAATTATTTAATCTATAATTAGTATTATTTTTAATGGTATATTTAAATTTAATAATTTGTTATGCTTTATAATAGGTTATATAAGATATTTTTTACAATATTTATGGTTAATATGGTAATTTTATAAATAATAGGATTTAAAGTTATAATTATAAGATTAAAATCTATGATATTAAAAACTAATAGAATAAAGTTATTATAAAAGTAATTATAATAAAATAAATAATTAAGATTTTAAGTTTTAATTTAATAATTTAAACTTTATTTTTAAAGTATTAATATTAATCTATTTCTTTAATATAATTAAATAAAACTTTGTCTTATTTAAAATATTAACCTATACTTTTTTATCAATTTATATTAAAGTGTATAATAACTCCTTTGCCCATAGTAAAATTTTTTTAATTAATAAAATAATTAATTAATAATAATTATTTAAAAAGAGAATTACTATTTCGATAGTAGTGCATTTCAATAGTACCCCACATTACCAGAATTGGAAAGCGGTGAGCTATTGCCACCAATCGGGCGGCTCTCTTAAGGAGCTATACAAATCTGCCAATAACTTCAGGAATAGGTCATTTACGCAATTGAGGCTGATATCCTTTGGAAGAGCTAATTGAGGCGATTCTGGCAATATAAGTTTCATCCCGATGCACCCCTTTTTGGGCGCGGAAATTTGGTAAAAGCTGGATGGCAGCCACAGCCTCAAGTCACGTGGCGTCCTTTAGCCGTATCACCCTGCCACACACACACGTACGTACGTACGTACAGACTGACTGATTGACTGACTGACTGACTGACTGACTGACTGAATTAGACTGACTGAATTAGACTGACTGAATAAGACTGACTAGTCGAATTAGACCTGTTGCAGCTGTTGCGATAGCTGTTGCAGTAGTTGTGCTCTAAGGTCAGGCTGAGGGCTCCACGTGACAAGAGGCTCGGCTTTGCTACTATTAACCTTCTTAGCTAATTTCCACGCCTCAAAAAGGGTGCACCGGGATAAAATTTGGATTTCCAGAATCGCCTCAATTAGCTCTTCCAAAGGATATAAATCTTAATTGAATAGACCCTAAATTGCCAAAGTTATTCGCGATTGTATGTAGCCCTGCGAAAAGGACTTAGAACGTTATGCGATTGGTGGCAATTGCCTACCGCTTTCCGAATGTGGTAAGGTGGGGTACTATTGAAATGCGATACTATTGAAATAGTAATTCTCTTTAAAAAATATATTAATAAAAAAATAAAAAAAAATATATATAAAAATAAGAAATTATTAAATTATATTTATATTAATAATTATTTTAAAAAAAAATATTAAAGAATAATATTAAAGATTATATAAATATAAAATAATAACTTTAATATAAATATATATAAAAAAGATTAGATTTAACATATTTTTATTAAATAAAAAAGGATTTAATATTATTATATTTAAATATAAATATAAAAAAAGAAATTATATATTATATAATTATAAAATCTTAATAATATATTTATATAAGATAAATATTTTATTAATAATTAAAACTTAAAATATTAATTATATAAAAAGATTATAAAAAGGTATTAGTAGATTTAAATAAAATAAAAATTATTATTAATATATAAGGTAATATTTTTATTAATAATAAAGAAAGAAATATAAAAGATTAAATAAAAAAATAATAAAATATTATTATATAATTAATAATAAATAAGATTAAATAAATTTATAATTATAATAATTAAATTATAATAAAATAAAAGTTTAAATATAAATAATAATAATAATAATAATATTAATAATAATAATAATAATATTAATAATAATAATAATAATATTAATAATAATAATAATTAATATTTATATCCTTTAAAAAAGCCAATTAAAGCAATTTTAATAATATAAGTTTTATCATATTATATACCTTTTTAAACATAAAAGTTAGCTTAAAAAAGTAAGTAATAATTAAACAACTTTATATTATATAATATTTTTAACGGCAATATTTTATTATATATATATGTATTAATTAAATAATTAATTAAATAGCTAACTAAATTAAATTAAACTTATTATAGCTATTATAATAATTATTAAATGGTTAAGGTTTAAAGCATATATAATATAAGGCTTAGCTTTATTATTATTAACTTTTTTAACTAATTTTTATATTTAAAAAAAGGTATATTAAAATAAAACTTATATTATCGAACTTATTTTAATTAACATTTTAAAGGATATAAATTAAAATTAAATATACTTTATATAATTAAAGTTATTCCTAATTTATTATAATAATAATAAATTATTACGAGATTAATAATAATAACTTATTATTTATTATATATAATAATATAAGATATTATTAAAATATAATATTATTAAAATAGTAATTTTTTATTAATTTAAAGTAAATATTAACATGAGAGCAATTACGATAGAACGAATGATTAAGATTCTCAGTTCTAATCTAATAACCTAAGCTTTACCTCTAAGGTATTAATACTAATCTATCTCTTTGATGCAGTTAGACAAGACGAAGTCTTATCTAAGGCATTAACCTGTACTTCTTTATCAGTTTACATTAAAGCGTACAATAACTCCTTTGCCCACATAACAGCTTTAAAGCCTTAGCTTTAATTAGCTTTATTAATTATTAATTAGCTTAAGAAAAATATAAATACTTTTTATTATATAAAAAAATTATTATAATTTAAACAATTTTTAAATCTTTAAAATATTTGTTATAAAAATATATATATAAGCCTTTTATTATTATTAATATTATATATAAGGATTTATTAAATTATTAAATATTTACATTAATACTTTTTTATATTTAAAATATATTATATTAAATATGCTTACCTTTAAAAAAGCTAAGTATTATTTAAGTAATTTAACAATTTTTATATAAATAGCTTTTAATTAAATTAAAATAATTTAAGCTTTATTATTATTATTATAAAAAATATTATTAAAATTATAATAATAATTTAATTTTATATAATGATATAATAAGTTAATAAAAAAAGTATTTAATTAAATATATTAAGTAATTTTTATATTAATTTTTATACTTAGCTTTAAACTTTTTATAAATATGTATAATAAAAGCTTTAAGCTATTTCTTATATACTTTTTTCTTACATTTATTTTCTTTTATTTTTAATTATTATGTTATAAAAGCTTTTCATATAATAGTTATAATATATTATTTATTAAAAGAATTAAAATTAATTTAATCTTAAATGCCTTAAAGGCATATATACGTTTAAAATAATATAAATTATTTAAGCCAATTTTTACTATTTTTAAGCTTTTAATTAGTTGTAAATCACTTAAAGTAATTAAGAAATATATAAAAAAAATTTATTAAAAAGATTAGGCTTTATTAAATGTAATTTAATTTAAAAAATAATAGGATATATTATTTTATATTATTAATTAAATACTTTAGTTATAATTATAATATAAATAAAAACTAAGCTTATAATTATAATACTTATTAATAATATAAATAAAACAATTTATTTAATTAAAGAAAAATATGTTATTATTTAAGTATAAATTTTATATAAATAATTAACGATATAATTTTTATAGCTTTATTTAAATCGAAGTAACATATATTTACCACTTAATTAATTCTTTTAAAAGCTTTTTGTATAATAAAACATATACTCAAATTTATTTAAAAACTACAAAATAATTATTAAACTTATTTTTTAAAAAAGAATAAAAAAAATCTTATAATTAGATTTATTAAATTTAATATAATTAATTATTTTTAAAAAGATTATAATATACTTAGTAATTTTATAATTAAAAATATTTAAAATATAAAAATATATATTATAAAAATTAAATATAAAATAAAATTTAAGAACAATTATAATAAAACAAATGATTAAGATTTTAAGTTTTAATTTAATAAGCTAAGCTTTACCTTTAAAGTATTAATACTAATCTATTTTTTTAATACAATTAAATAAGACTTCGTCTTATTTAAAACATTAACTTATACTTTTTTATTTAGTTTACATAAAAGCATACAATAACTCCTTTACCTATAAAATCTTTAATAATATATTTTATATCATTTATTACTTTTAATATTAAATAATCATTTTCTATAATTATTAATAATATATTTCAAATAAATATTAAATAAATAAAAGCTTTAAAATAAAATTATTTATTCCTTAAATATATATTTTACTTTTACTTTTTATTAAATACTATTATTACTTATAAATTTATTATATATTATATTAAATTTTATAATATAATAACTTTTATATTTTTATTTAATATAATATATTATATATATATAATTTTAAAATTTAATATTTATATATTATTAAATATTTAAATATTATTCCTTAAATATTATAATATTTTAATATATATTAAATTAAATATTCTTATTTATTTATTAAAAATAATAATATTAATAAATTTCTTAAAAAACCTATACTTAAGATTATATTTCTTTTTATATTAAATAAAAATCTTAATTTTCAAAAGGTTTTATTACTTATATATAACCTTAAATAAAAAAGTAATAAGCTTTAAATTAGCTTAAATTAATAAAAATTATTATATAATATTATAATTTTAAAATACTAGGTTATATATAAAGCACGTAACTTAATAAATAGCTTTATAAATATTTAAAATATATTATTAATTAAAAGTATAACTCTTTTTTTCTTATTAATTTATACCATTTAATTAATTAAAAGATTTAGTATTATAATAATTATATAATAGTTATAAGCTTAAATTATATTTAATATTAATAATTTAAGTAATTTTTTATATATAAATTTATTTTAAAATTTTAAACCTTTTCTTTATAAAAAAGTTAATTATTTAATTAACTTTTAAAGTAATTTATATTTTAACTTAATTATTTATAAAAATCTTAAATAAATTATTTAAGTATATTAAGTATTTAAGTATATATAATTTTATAATTTAATATTATTATTTAATTTAATTTTTAAAAAAGAATAAAATTTAATAATATATTAACTTAAAGTAATTTAATAAATTAATTAATCTTATAAAACTTATTTAACCCTTAATAATTAATAAAGAATTAAAAATATATTAATAAATATATTAAAGATTTAATTAATAAAGATTAATATATAATAAAAATAAAGGAAGTAATAAAAAAATTATGATTTTTTATAAGTATTTATTATATTAATTATATAATTAGTTAAAATCTTATTAAATAAAATAACTAAAAGTTTAATAACTTTTTTACTTTAATTAATAATAAAAATTATATTAAACAATATATTTAATATATTAAAAATCTTTTTATTAATTAAGCTATTTAAATTTTTTAAATTTAATAAGTTATAAATTCTTTATAAAATAACTTTAATAAATTATAAAAATAATAAAAAGGAATTTTTAATAATTAAAAAGTATTATATAATTATTTTAATTTAAGTTAAAAAAAGTATTAATTTAAAAATTATAAACACTATATTATTTAAATTAAAGTATTAAAAATAATATAATTTAAAAGCTATAATTATAATATTTTAAATAATTTAGCTTTTTTATATATTAATATACTTATTTAAATATAAAAGAAATATTATAAAATATTTATAAAAATAAAAATATTAAGTATTTTATTTTTTACTTAAGCTTTAAAATTTACTTAAGTATTTAAAAATATAAACATTTATTGTCTTTTAAATATAAAAAGATTATTAATTATTAAAATATTTTTAAAAATAATAAAAATATATTTTAATTTAATATAAATTAATATTTAACTTTAATTAATAATTTAAACTAATTAATTAAAATAATTAATATTTATTTTAAATTAATAAATTTTATTATAAAGTAGTTAATTATATTTTTAAAATATTAATATTAAGAAAAAAAATTAAAATATAATTTATTATAATTATAATATCATAGCTTATATTAAAAATTAAATATTTAAATAAAATATAAGTTTAAAACTTATATACCTTATAAAGTTTATATATAAATAAAGATTATATGTTATATTATAAATTTTAAAAATTATTATTTTAATAATAATATATTTTAATAATATTTTATATTATTAAACTTAAAAATAATAAGCTATTATTATTAATTAAAAGGCTTTTTTAAAAAGCCATATAAATTTATAAATAACTTTAATTATATAAGATATATTTAATTAAGATTTATATTCTTTAAAAGAGCTAATTAAAGTAATTTTAACAATATAAATTTCATCCTATTATATATCCTTTTAAGTATAGAAATTGGCTAAAAAGATAAATAATAGCTAAAAAGCCTTATGTTATATGGTATTTTATATAGTAACTATTTAGTACAATTATTATAATAGCTATAATAGATTTAATTTAATTAGTCTTATTTAATCAACTATTTAATCGGCTATTCAATTAGTTTAATTTAATTAGTTTAATTTAATTAGTTTAATTTAATCAGCTATTTAGTTAACTATTTAGTTTATATATATATATATAAATATAATAGGATAGTTAGGCCATGTAATATAAGGCTCTTAGCTATTACCTACCTTTTTAACTAATTTAAATACCTAAAAAAAGATATATTAAGATAATATTTATATTATTAAAATGGCCTTAATTAACTCTTTTAACGAATATAAGTTTTAATTAAATAAACTATATATTATTAAAGTTATTTATAATTTTATATAACTTTTTAAAATAACTTTAAAACATTATAATATAAAGTATTATTAAAATATATTATTATTAAAATAATAATTTTTTAAATCTTTTCTTTTTTTTTCTTTAACTTAAAATATATAAATTAATCTTAATAATTAAAGCTAAACCTTTAACTCTTTTAACAATATATTATAATAATTTAAAAAAATAAAATAAATATAAGGTTTAATAAAATTATTAATAAAATTATTAAAAGTAATAGATTATAAGTTAAAAATAAATATTTATATTTAAGAAAAAATGATTAAATATATAAATCATTTTTAAAATTAATTAATTAATTAAATTATTAAATATTAAACATTATAAAAAGATTTAAATAATTTATTAAATCCTTATTTAAAAATAGTTTAAAGTTAAAATTAATATTTATAAGTAAAAAGTAAAATTAATTAATAAAAATAAAGTTATTAATTAAAAAAAATTAAGAAGAAAATTAATTAAAAGATATAGTTATAATAATAATTAATTTATATTTATTTTAAAAAATTAGAAACTTATAAAATACATTATTAAAAATTATATAGCTTTAAAAAATTTTATTATATTTAAAATTAAAAAATATTTACTTTTAAAAAATATTATAATAACTAATTATAAATTAATTAATTTAATTAATAATAAGAAATTTTTAATCCTTAATTTATTTAAGTTTATAAATATTTATAATAAGATTTAAATAAATATTATAAGCTTTTTAATCTTTAAAATAGGAAAATAAATGATTTTTAAATACTTTATAAATAAATTAAAGCTTAATATATATAGTTTAATACTAATAAATATAATAATGATAAAAAGATTTTTCATAAATATTATACTATAATACATATTTATTAAGTAATAAAAAGGAAATCTTTTAAAAAAGATTTAATTAAATTATTTTAAAAGGTAATTTAAATCCTATTCTTTTATAAAAAGGGATATAAGAAATTATATATTATTTATAATTAAAAATAAATTTAATAAAATACTTTTTATATTTCTTTCTATAAATAAAAGTTAAATAATAATAATTATTTAGTTTTAATTATTTAAAAGTTAAATATAAAAATAATTTAAACTTAATATATATAAAATATATAATAATAATAAGTATATAATATTCTTTTATTAAGAATTAATAAAATTTAAATATTAATTAAAATAGGAAAGAATTAACTTAAAAATCTTATTAAGTTATATATATAAATTTATTAAAGATATAAAATAAATAACATAAAAGATAATTAATTAAATATTTAAAATATTATTTAAAGTTAAATTATTAATAAACCTTTAGCTTAAAATTATTTATTATTATTATTTTTATTCTTATATTATATACTTATATATATATATAATTACCTTAAAATAAATACTTACCTTATAAAAGTATATAATATTATTACTAAATAAATTTTTAAATAAAAATTATATTTTATTTAAAAAAACCTACCTTATTTTAATATTTTTCTATTTATATTATATAATTATATTATTTATTACTTTTTTAATTTAAAAGCTTATTTTTTTAATAGAAATAAATAAAAGAAAATAAAGAAAAATAAGATTATTATTACTAATAAAAACTTTAAACCCTTATATACTTTTAAAATATTAAAAGTTTATAATTATACCATATTAAAATATTATTAATATATTATTAATTTAAAGATTATTTATTTAAATAACTTTATTTACCTTTTAAAATTAACCTTTTCTTTTATTAAGATTTTTAATTAAAGTTTTATTATTTTAATAGTATTAAATTTTAATAATACCTTATTTTATTAAATTTAAAAAAAATTATTATTTTAATAGTAGTACATTTTAATAATACCTTATATTATTAGAATTAAAAAGCGATAAGCTATTACCACTAATTAGGTGGCTTTTTTAAAAAGCTATATAAATTTATTAATAATTTTAATAATATAAGGTTTATTTAATTAAAATTTATATCCTTTAAAAAAGCTAATTAAGGCAATTTTAATAATATAAGTTTTATTTTAATGCACTTTTTTTTAGGTGTGGAAATTGGCTAAGAAGATAAGTGGTAGCTTAAAAGCCTTATATTACGTGGTAGTATTACCTTGTTATACCCATATACGTACATACGTATAAACTAAATATCTAACTAAATTAAACTGATTGAATTAAACTAATTAGTCGAATTAAACCTGTTATAACTGTTACAATGGCTGTGTTAAGTGGTTAGGGTACATATAATATAAGGCTTTAAGCTGCTATCCATTTTCTTAGCTAATTTAAACGCTTTAAAAAGGGTATATCGGGACGATATTTATATTATTAAAATTGCTTTAATTAGCTTTTTTAAAGGATATAAATCTTAATTACTTATATAACATACTTTTAAAGTTATTTATAATTATATATAGCTTTATAAAAAAAATTAAAAACGTTATATAATTGGTAATAACTACTTATCGCTTTTTAAATATAATAATATAAAATACTATTAAAATGTACTACTATTAAAATAATAATTCTCAATTTAAATAGTAATAAGTTAATATTATTAATTATAAAGCTTTTTTAAAAAGCTATATATATTTGTAAATAACTTTAATTATATAAGGCTTATTTAATTAAGGCTTATATTATTTGGAAAAGCTAATTAAAATGGTTTAAATAATATAAATATTAATTTAATATATCTTTTTTTAATTATATAAATTAAGTAAGAAAGTAAATAATAGTTAGAATTTTATATTATATAGTATCTTTTAGCTATATTATTTTATTATATATATGTATAAATTAAATAACTGATTAAATTAAATTGATTAAATTAAATTAATTAAATTAGATTAATTAAATTAAACCAATTAAATTAAATTAATTAAATTAAATTAATTAAATTAAATTAATTAAATTAAATTAAATTAATTAAATTAAACTAATTAAATTAAACTAATTAAATTAGATTGATTAATTAAATTAAACCTATTGTAAAAGCTATTATAATAGTTATTAAGCTAAAGGCTTTATATAATATAAGGCTTTAGCTGTTATTTACTTTTTTATCTAATTTTTATATTTAAAAAAAGATGTATTAGGATAATATTTATATTATTAAAATTGTTTTAATTCACTCTTTTAAAGGATATAAGTTTTAATTACTTATATTTAATATTAGTAAAGTTATTTAAATATTTTTGTAAAGATTTTATACTTATATATGATTGATGGTAACAGTTTATTACTTTTTATATTTAATAATGTAAGGTATTATTAAAATTTAATATTATTAAAATAATAAAACTTTTTAATTAAAGCTGTTATTTAATTAATTAATAATATTATTTTAATAATATTTAAAGGTTATTAAACCTTTATTACTTAATTTTAAATATATAATAATTATTTATTTTTATAAATAACTATAAATAATTTCCTCCTTTTAATATTTTTTATCCTTTTTTTAATAATCTTTTAACTTAAAACCTTTAAATCACCTTTAAAATATTTTTACTATAATTAATAATTATATTATTATTCTTTAAAAAAATAAAATAATCTTTTATATTTTATATATAGCTTATAATTAATCTCTTTATAATATATATAAATTTAAAATAAAATATAAGATTTTCTTTAATTATATTTTTAACTAAACTTCCTTAATTATTTATAATTACTATACTTATATAAAATATTTCTATAATAATATATATAATCCTTAACTTATTTAATAATATTTTAAGGATATTTTTATTTTTATTTTTATTTAATTTATATCTAATATAAAGGATAATATCTTAATCCTTATATTTTTCTTAAAGTAAATAAAATCTTTATTTACCTTAATCTTTTTTATTAAAGGTAAAAAATAAACTTATTATATAAATAATTAATATTAATATTTATATAAATATTAAAACATTATTATATTAGCTATAAATCACTTATTTTTTAGTTTTATTTATATTAAATTAACCTATTATATAACCTTTTGCCCTTATATAATAAATAAAATAATTAATTTAACTATATATATATATAATAAATATAAAGTTAATAATATTATTTTTTACATTTACATTTATAAAATAATTATCCTAACATAAATATCCTAATATTATCCTAATAATTACCTATTAATTATTATAAATTAAATATAATAAAATTATCTATTATAAGGCTTTAAAATATCAACTATTATTTAAAAATAAAAGATATTAATATTAAAAGTTAATAAAGATTTAATTTTATACAAAAATAAAATAAATTACCTTTAATAAGTTAAGAAATATAAAAGAAACTATATTTATAGTTAATTTCCCTTATTATCTTAATAAAAAATTTTAAATTAAAATTAAGGATTAAAGCTATAATTACTATTATTATTATTATTATTACTATTAACATTACTTATATTTAAACCTTTATTTTATTATAATTTAATTATTATAACTATAAATTTATTTAATCTTATTTACCGCTAATAATATAATAATATCCCACTATTTCCTCATTTAACCTTTTATATTTTTTTATTATTAATAAAAATACCACCTTATATATTAATAATAATCTTCTCCTTAAAAATTATCTAATAGTAATCTTTACTTTATTTAAATCTATTAATACCTTTTTATAATTTCTTTATATAATTAATACTTTAAATTCTAATTATTAATAAAATATTTACCTTATATAAATATATTATTAATACTTTATAATTATATAATATATAATTTCTTTTCTTTTATACTTATATTTAAATATAATTATATTAAATATCTCTTTATTAAATAAAAATATTTTAAGCCTAATTTTTTTATATATATTTATATTAAAATTATTATTTTATATTTATATAATTTATAATATTATTTTTTAATTTTTATTCTTATTAAAATAATTTTTAATATAAATATAATTTAATAACTTCCTACTTTTATATATATTTTCTTTTATTCCTTTATTAATATATCCTTTAAATAATTATTATTAACCAATTATTTTATTAACTAAGAATTTTTTACTTTACTATTATAATTAAAATAAACTTCTAATAATTTATTCTTAACTTACTTATAACAACTTCTTCTATTTCATTTAAGTTTTTTTAATTGTATAATTATCTTTTCCCTTATTCCTTTTATTACCCCATTAAAACTACTAATTTAAATTTTAAATTTAAATATAAATTAATAAATAAACACCCTATTTTATTTTTAAATTATACTATAAATATAACCTTATATATATTACTTATTTCCTATAAATATATCATTTATATAACATATAACTTATTTACAATCCTTTTAACTTTACTTACCCTATTAAATATATATTAAATTATTACTTTATAAACTATAATACTTTATATAATTTTAATATAAATTTCTTTAACCTATAAAATATTATATCTTTATATATTAATTATTAATTTTAAAAAGATATATCACTATTTTTTTATCTTAATCTTAATAACTTTAAAATATCTTTATTATTATAACTTTTTATTAAACTATACTTTTAAAAAGTAAATATTTTTTTAAAGATTTTATAATAATACCTCCATATATTAATTTTTATTTCTTAAAAAAATAAGTTTTTATAAAATATATTAACTTATTTTTATATAATATAAAAATTATTTTATAATAAATTATTTTATCTTTATAAATTTTATAAACTTCTTTTAATTTTTTATAATTTTCTTTAATATTTTTTAAACCTATTAAAAATTAATATTATTTATAAAGTTAATTATTAAGATATCTTTTTAATTTAATTTTTTATATAATATAATAATATAAAAAATAAATAATATTAGTAAAAAGTCTTATAATATTTTATTATTTTATTATTAAAATTTAATTATATCTTTCTTTTTATCATAAAATTTTTAACTTAATTTATAATTTATTATAAAAATCTTTTCTTTTTTAATATATAATATATTCTATATAAAATAATATTATTAATATTCTAAAAATATTTAACTAAAAAAATAAAATTATAATATTATATCTCTATATAAAATATATTTTCTTTATTATTATTTAAATTATTATTTTCATTAATTTATAAACTTTATTCCTTATTTAATCCTTAAATAATAAATACTTTATCTTTATTATAAAAATTATTTATATTATTATAATTTTCTTAATTAATTTTCTTATAATATTTAAAAAATAATTAGCTTATATATCCCTAAAAAGGTTTTTTTTATTAATTTCCTAAATTTAAATAATATCACTATTAAAATTCTTTAAAAAACTTTTAAATAATAATCAAATATAAAGCTTTATATAATAATAATAATTAGGATATAATATATCAACTTTTTATAAGTTTTAATAAATCTTATTAATAATTTATTTTTAGTAAAAACTTTTTAAGCTTTAATATTTTTAATTATTTTCTTTATTTATTCTTATTTTATTACATTTAATATATTAAAAGCTCTACTTTATAAATACTTTTTAATTCTTTAATTAATATATTTAATAAATTAACTTAAAAATAAAAAAAGAAATATTTTAATAATAATATATACTTATTTTAATAATTTCATATTTATAGCTTTTTTAAAAAACTTTTCCTTAATATAAATAATTAATTATCTTATATAATTACTAACTTTTTAATCTTACCTACTTTTTTAAGGCCTATAATTTCTTATTATTATTTAAAACGTTTATTAAAAAATTTTAAAATAATTTTTTTTATTTTAAAAATAACTTCTTTAAAAGTTTTATTATTTTATTTTAGATAATCTTATAGCCTATTTATACACTAAATTATCCATTTCCATTTTAATTTAATTATTTATTTCCTAACTATTTTTATCTTTATATTTTATTATTATATTACCTTTATATAAAATACTTTCTATTTTAATATTATTATTATTACTATTTTCTAAAATTCTATTATTAAATATTATATATATTTATCTATTTTGACTAATATATTAAAGCTTTTTAAAATAATTAACTACTTACTTTTTATAATTATTAAATTTTTATTTAATTCCTTCCAAACTTTATTATTAAAATCCTTACATTTAATTATTAATTTACCCTTAAAATATATAATAATTTTTTCAATTATATAATTAAACCCTTCCTAACTTAATATCCTAAATAATATATTATATACCTTCTTATTTACCTATATCAAATTAAATATAAAATTTTTTTAATTTTATTATCTTCTAATAATTATACCCTTAAATATTATAAGAATAAACTATTAATATAATATAAATATAAATAACTCCTTTAAATTTATAATTATTTATTCTTTATTATCTTATAATAAGTAATATATATTAAAATCTTCTACTACTATATTTTATCCTATATCTTTTTTATTTAATAATATAAAGATTAAGTTTTATCTTATTTTACCTAATAATTTAATATAAATTAATTAAATTATAAACTTTCCTTTAATAATCTATAAATTAATTATTATTTAATTATATCTTACTTCATTCTATTAACTATTTTTATTAATCTTTTTATTTATATATAAAATTACGCTTTCTAATCCTTCTTATATTATATAATAATTTCCTATTTATAAATAATAAAATATATTATTAATAAAATAAAATTTTTAAACCATTACTAATTTACGATTATATTAATTTTTTAATATTTATAATATAATTACCTTTATATTTATTATATTTTAATATATTAGTTTAATTTTATTTATTATATATTTTTAAAATTATAAAAATCTTTTATATTTTATAATCTTTTAATAATTAATTCTAAGCCCATTTTTTAACTTATAATAATAATTAATAAACTTTTAAAGAAAATATATATTAAAAATAATTTATCTATTATCTAAGCCTTATTCCTTAATTTATATAACCTTTCTTTTTATAAGATATTTAATTATATTTAATTAAAATTATTTATCCTTAAATTAAATATAATATACTATTATTTTATATTTAAAAATTATAATTCTTAAAATATAAATTACCTTATAATAAATATTATATTAATTATATTCCTCTCCTTAAATTAATAAGGTTTATATATATATAATTTTTTTAGCTTTTTTCTAATCTTTTAAACTATTTTATATTTAATTTCTTATATCATATATTTCCTATTATAATTATAATATTAAAGTATTTCTTAATAATTATAATTATTTCTTTTATAAGTTAAACTCAAATATCTATTATACCTAACTTATTTTTTATAATATTTAGTTATATATCTAAATTTATAATGTTTAAAATATTATTTAACTTTAACTTCCTTAAAAAAAGGCTTATATTAGAAAATTTTTACTTTTTAAATTAACCTATTAATATATAATTATTAAGCTATAAATAAATCATTAATTTATAAAATAAAAGTAATATATTTTACTTTAGGATTTCTATAATATATTAATTTAATCCCCTTTATTATAATTATATTATATATTTTAATTTCTTTAAAAAGCTTTATAAATATTATATATATATTTTATAACTTATTTATTTTAAAACTTTTAAGTATTATTATAAATAACCACCGTATACTTATTATTTATATTTTAAAAATTTATTATATTTATCCTTATTTTTCCTTATATATAATAATATTAAATTTAAATGTAAATATTTTATCCTTACTTTATAATTTTTTTATAATTATAATTTCCTTACTTTTAATTAACCTATTTACCATAATTATTATTTCTTTAATATTCCTTTTAACTAATTTTTTATTTAATTAAATCCTTTTAATTATTAATTCCTTAATTTTTTTTATAAAAATAACTATTATTAAAATTTATTAATTAAAATTTTAATAACTATATTTACTTAAATTTATATAATTAAAATAATATTAATTTACTTATAAATTATTAATAATATATTTACTTATTTATTTATTATTATTTAAATTAAATTAACATTTATTATTATAATTAACTTTTTCACTTTATTTAAGTTTTTAAATTTAATATATTATTACTTTTTTATTATATTATTATTTTTAAAATTTCTTTTTATATTTTTTTATTTTACTTTTATTATTTTCTTTTATTATTTCTATTAATTTATTAAATAATATTTTAATAATATTAATTTTATTTTAATTATATTATTACTTTCCTTTATTTTTATTTTTATTTTTATTATTTTTATCTTTTAAAATATATTATTAAATTATATATATTTTAGGAAAAATATATATATCTTTTATTATTACCTTTTAAAGAATATAAACACATAATACTTTTATTTTAAATATTATTTGATACAATTAAAAAATTAATACTTTTTTTACTCAAACTAAATTACTTAAATTAAAAAAAAAGATATTATATAAAAGCCTTAAAAGCTTCAAAAACTTTAAAAATATTACATAAATTTTTTTAAGAGCTTTTACACTTTAACTTCAAATATTTTTAACTATAAATATCATATCACAATATAATTTAAATTAAAATATATATAATTAAGCTATTTACATTTTTATTTAAATTATATAATATTATAATTAATATTTGTAAAATTATTTAAATATAAAATTAAATAATATTTTAATAATAAATCATTTTAAAAAATAATAAATATATAACTTAATAAACTTTTTAATATTATATAACCTATTTAATATTACTTTTAAATAATATAATAAAAGATTTTATTTATTATATTAATATAAAAATAATAATAAATAAAAACTTTAAAAAAAAGTTATTAATAATTATAATAATAATAAATATTTATATTAATTAAAAAAAATTTCTTATATATTATATTAAAAATATAAATTAATAAAGATTAATAATGTTTTCTTTATATATTAAAAACGTTTTAAAACTTATATATAATATTTAATATTATTTTAAACTTAAATATATAATATAAAAATTAAAAAATATATTAATTAATATTTCTATTATTAAATAAATAAAATTAATTATTTAAAATTATTAGGAAAATTATTACTAATTAATTTTATTTTAATATTTTATTATAAAATTATTATTAATATTATTAAAAAATACTTTATAAATAATTAAAAAATTTATATATTTTAATTTATTAATAATTATTGTATATAAATTTAGTTAAAAAATCTTACTAATTTTAAAATATTTAAAATATAAAATTATATATTATATAAATTTAATATTAAAAACTTTAATATTATTAAATTAAAAATTATTATTAAAGATAATATTAAATAAAAAACTAAAATTTATATTAAAATTATAATAAACTATTTTTATAAAAATAAAAATAAAATTAATTTTAACTAAAGATTTTTTACATTATAACTTAATTTGAAAATTACTATAAGAAATAATAAAATAATTTATAAAATCATTAATAAATAATTAATAAAAGAAAATAAAAAAAACCTTTAATTTTTATAAAATTAATACTTTATTAATTTTAAAGCTATAAAAATGAAAAAATATTATTAAATAGTATATTTAATTCTATATATTTTAATTTTAAATGTAGAATTATAACTATTTTATTACTTAATATAATTAAGGTTAAAATAATAAGGTTAATTTAAAAATCTTAAAATCTTTTTTAAAAAATTATTATTTTAATAGTATTATATTTTAATAGTATTTTATTTTAAAAATTTCCTTTACTTTAATTAACTATATTAATTATAGTATTATAAGATTTTAGTTTTAATTTCCTTTATTATTAGTTGTATATTTTTTATAATAATATTTTTTATAATTATATAATATTTCTTTTAGTTAATGGTTATTATTGTTATTATTATTATATTTAATTAAAAGAAATATTTATTCTAAATATTATTATATCTTATTTTTATTTTATAATTTTTATATATTATCTAATAAATATTTAAGATTTTTTCGGAAAAAAATTTATAAAAGGTTTTTTTATAATTTTATAAAAAAAGATATATTAATTTCTTTTATAAATATTTTATATATATAGCTTTAATATTTTTAAAATTATTAACTTAAATAAAATTAATAACATATTAATTTATTATAAAATTACTTATAATTAAAGTTTTTAAATTAAATCTTTTTTAATTAAAAATTATATAATGTTTTTATAAAAGTTAAATTATTTTTAAAAAGATAGTATTATAATTTTAAAGGAAAATAATTAATAATGGATTTTTTTAATTTATTAAAGATTAAAATATAAATTTACCTTATATTTATAATTATAAATATTCCCTTAATAATTTAATTTGTATATATTATTAAATTTTTTAAAATTAAAATATTATTAATTATATTAAATCTCTTTTATACTTTATATTTATAATTTTTATATAAATATTTATAATTTTTATATAAATATTTAATACTTTATATATTAATAATTTAAGTATTATGATTTAATTTAAAAATATTTATAATATTTACCTATAATTTTATAAATATAAATATTAAGGTTTTATATAAGTTTAAGTTTTTATTTAATATCTTTAAAAAAAAGATTTTAAACATATTATAAAATAAATAGTTAATAATTTTAATTAAATTAAAATATTAATATAAATTTATCTTTATTATAAGAAAATATAAAAGTATTATTTATATATTATAAATTATAATAATATATATAAGATTAATAAATATTATATACTTTTATTTAATATTATAGGATATTTATTTATAAGATTAATTTTTAATATAAAATTTAATTTAATATTTTATAAGATTTAAAAATAATTTAACTAATTTTTTAAAATTATTAATTAAATTAAGATTTAAATATTAACTTAATTATTTAATATATTTATTTTTAATTATAATAATTAATTTAAATTAATAGTTTAAGAATAATATTTTTTATATAAAGATTTATTTATATATTTTATATTAATAAAAATATAATTTTATAATTTAATTATAAATAATTATATAATAACGTAATTATTAAAGCTATAATTAAATAAAAAATTAAAGCTTTAAAGTAAATAGCTTTTATACTTTAAATTATTTAGATTTTAATTTTTATTATAAATTTTAAGATTTAAGTAATTTTAAATATTATAATAAGATTTTATTAATTAATCCTTTTTAATAAAATCTTATATATTTATAAAGATATATATTTATATTAAAATATATAATATACTTATATAATAAAAATAAATTTAATGATATTTAGTAATAATTAATTAATAAATTTACTATTAAATAATTAATTAACATTTAATATTTATAAAAATATTATTTATTATATATAAAAGTATATTAATTTTAATATATATAATATTTCTAATAAAATTAAATAATAAAAAGCTTAAATTTTATATTATTAATAATTATTTTAATTTATTATAAATTAATAAGGCTTTTAAAGAAGTAAGTAATAATATAAAAATTATATATATTTAAAAAATAATTTATAATAATTTTAAATAATATATAAATTAAACTAATTATTAATAATTTAAAAATATTTTTATTATTTACTTTATTATAATTATTAAAAAGTTTAATAATATTTATTAAAATATACTTATTTTATATAAAATTATTACTTTACTTTTATAAGCTTTATATATAATAAGATTTTTTTATTAATATAAAATATTAAAAAATATATTACTTATATAAATATCACTTTTAAAAGTTTAATTTATAAGATTATTTAATAAATAATTATTAATTAACTAATATTATATAATTATCCTTAAAATAACCATATAAATAATATTTATAAATCTTATCCTATTATAGCTTAAATAAATTATAAATAATATTTTAAATAATATAATTTATTTATTATTATTTTAACTATTTTTTAAATTAATTTAATCTTTATAATCTTTTTCCTATAATATTTTTTTTAAAAAAGGAAATATTTTAATAACGTTTTTACATATATATTATTTATATAATAACCTACTTTCCTTATATTTATTATTTCCTCTTAAATTAATTATCTTTTAAATATATATTAAAATCCTTTTTATTTAAACCTAAATCCTTTTCTAAGGCATATTATATTAATAACTTTTCTAAGCTTAAATTACTAATTCCTTATTAATTAATATATTATATTAAATAATATTTCTCTTTATATAAGGCTATATTAACTTAATAATATTAAGATTTAATAAGTTAAAATATTATATTATGCTTTTAATATAATTTAAATTATATATTTTACTTTAAATTTAATATATATAATTAAAAATATTATTCTTTTATATAATTATATAAGATCTTTTAATTATATATTATTATTTAATAAAAAAGATTATTTTTCTTAAAATAATTTCCTTCTTATAATAATATTAGTTTATCTTATTACTTCTAATATAAATTAATTAACTTATTTTAATTATAAATTTTCATTTTAATTTAAAATTAAGCTTATTTCTAAAACCTAAACATTTTTTCTTAATTTAAAACTCCTATTACTCCTTAAAATAAAATTCAAATATATTATTTAACTTAACTACTTTAATAATTAATTCCTTTTTCTCTTAAGCTATTTTTAACTTTTAATAATAATAAAATTTTTAATATTATAAATAAAATAACCTTAAAATATAAATTTTATATATCCCTTTTATCTTTTATATATATAAATTTTTATAATAACTTTATATAATAATCTTTATATATAATAGTTTTGTTAATATTAATATAATATTATAATTATTTTATTTAATTATATAATATTCTTTTAATCCTTAATTATTTAATCTTTATAAGCTATATATTAATTATATTTTTACTAATATATTTTCTTAATTAAATTAAGCTTTTTTATAAATTTTATTTTTTAATAATTAAATTTTTTAAATATTTTTATATTATAATTAATAATACCTTAAAACCTTTTTTAATAAACTTTTTAACTATTATATTATAAATTTTCTTCCTATTATTTTTATTTTTATTAATTTTTAAAACTATTTTATTAATTAAATCCTTTCTTTATATTTTAAGACAATATATTTACTATATATTCTTAAAATATTTATCTTTAATAATAAAGGGTATAATCTCCTTAATCTTTTATTATTTTTATTAATAGTTAAAAATTTAAATATTATAATAAAAACTTTAATAACTATATTAATTTTAATTATAATAAGGAATTTAATAATTTAAATAAAAGTTAATTAAAATAATATTATTAAAATATTTTAATCTTATATTATATATATATATATATTATTTAAGTAAATAAATAATTATAATAATTTTTAATTAATTATTAAAATATTTAAAAACCTATTTTATTTAACTATATAATTAATTTATAAAACTTAAAAAGGTTATATAACATTAGCTATTAAATAATTATTTATTAAATAATAATTATTTCCTTATAAATAAAACTTTCAAAAATAATATTTATAAAAATAAAATTAAATATAAAATTATTTATTAAAATAAATTTATACCTATAATAATATTTTAAATATAACTTAATTAAGGATAAATTTAATTTAAATATTAAAAACATTTTATAATTTAAGATTAATATAGCTATTTGAAAAATAAATTAATTATATTTAAAAAGGCTTATATAATAAAAAAAGATTAATATAGCTTAAAATTATTTAATAAATTTATATAATAAATATTTTTATAATAAAAATAAATAAATTAAGGATTATTATTTAAATAAGTTTTAAAAGATTTATAAAAAGGCTTATAAAGCTTTAGTTAAATTAAAAATAAAAATATTAATATTATAAAAATAATTAATAAAAATAATATAAAATTTAAAATATTTTAAAATTAGGGATAAGGTTTATATAATAAAAAAATTAAAAAAGTTATTAAAGAAATATAATAAGAAGTTTGTTTATTTATAATATTATTAAAAATATATTAAAGTATTAAAAAGTTATAGTAATTTTTAATTAAGAGATTTAAAAAAATAATAATCTTTTTAATAAAAAAATAAATTCTTTAATATTAATAATATTTTAAAAAATAAATTAAATATTAATTTATTATTATTATTATTATTATTATTATTCTTACTTCGTATGCTTATGTATATATAAAATTACCTTAAAGTAGGCGTTTATTTTATAAAAGCGTATGGTGTTATTACTTAGTAAATTTTCGGGTAAGAATTATGCTTTATTAAAGAAAACCTATCCTATTTTGATATTTCCTTGCTTACGTTACGTGATTATATCGTTTACTACTTTTTTAATTTAGAAGCTTACCCTTTCGATAGGAATAAGTATAAGAAGATAAAGAAAAATAAGGTTATTATTATTAATGAAAGCTTTAAGCCTTTGTACGCTTTTAAGGTATTAGGGGCTTATAGTTGTACTATATTAGGGCATTATTAGTGCGTTGTTAATCCGGTGGTTATTCGTTTAAATGGCTTTATTTACCTTTTAAAGCTAACCTTTTCTTTGTTAAGGTTTTTAATTAAAGCCATTGTTTAATTAGTTAATAACATTGTTTTAGCGGTGTTTAAAAGCTTAAATATTAATTTAATATATAATAATAATTTAAAAAAACTAGTTTAAATTAATTATTAATAAAGTAATTATTAACAATTTAATAATAATATAAAAAGAATAAATTAATTAATTAAAAAAACTAATATAATAATAAAAAGTTATATAATAATATAATTAATAAAGTTAATTAAAACAAAGGAAATTTTTAAAATAAAGTATTTTTTAAAATATAATATTATTAAAATAATAATTTTCTTTTTAAAAGCTTTAAAGCTTTAAGCTATTAAAGGTATTAAAGCTATTAAAGCTATTAAAGCTATTAAAGCTATTAAAGCTATTAAAGCTATTAAAGCTATTAAAGCTATTAAAGCTATTAAAGCTATTAAAGCTTTAAAGCTAAAAAGCTTTTATATATATATAATTTAATATTTTTATTAATCTTTTATTTAAAGATTTTTAAAAAATATAAATAAATAAAGATTTAAATTTTCATTTAAATAATATAAGTTGTATATAATTAACCCCTTTTAATAAAAGAATATTAAAAATTAAAAATAAAATTTTAAAATTAAAAAATATATAATTATAATAATGTAGTGGTAATAATTATAAAATTAAAAATTAAAGCTTAAGTTTAAATCTTATATAAAGTAAAATTTTTAAAAAATAATAATCAAATAAAAAAGTAAATAAATAAAAAATTAAATAAAGAAAGAAAAATATAAAAAAAATATAAAAAGAATTTTTAAAAAAATATTAAAATAAAATAAAAATTTAAAAATTATAAATTTAATCTTTAGTTAAAATAATACCTTTTTTTCTTACTTTATTTCTAATTTAAAACCCTTATAATTAGTTTTTTACGAGGGAAAATTTTTAAACTTCTTTTTTAAAAAAAATCCCTTAAACCTAAGCCTTAATAAGGAATAAGGCTGTGATTTTTTAAAAATAAAAAAAGGTTTAAGAATTTTAATATTAATAAGTTAATATTTATAAATTAATAATTAAATAAAAAATATTAAAATATTAAAACTATAATTTAATTTTATTACTTTATATTAAAATAAGCTTAAATTAATATAATTTTAATATTATAATATAACTTAACTTATGTTAAATTTTTAAAAATTTTATTATGTAAATAATATTAAATTTTAATAATACCTTATCTTATTAAATTCAAAAAATAATAAGTTAATATTATTAATTATATATAGGTTTTAATTCCTTATAAATATATAAATAATTTTAATAATATTAAATATATATAAATAAGATTTAAATCTTTTTAAAAAAACTTATTAAAGCAATTTTAATAATATAAGCTTTATTTTAATATATCTTTTCTAAACATTAAAATTAATTAAAAAATAAATAATAAATAAAAACCTTATATTATATAACATTTTTTAATTATATTACCCAGTTATATACATATATATAAATTAAATAACTATTTAAATTAAATCAATTAAATTAAAGCTATTATAAAAGCTATTATAATAATTATATAAACTAAAGACTTTATATAATATAAAGTTTTAATTATTATTTACCTTTTTATTTAATTTATATAATTAAAAAAGATATATTAAAATAATATTTATATTATTAAAATTATTTTAAATAGCTTTTTTAAAGGATATAAGTTTTAATTGAATAAACCTTATATTATTTAAGCTATTTATAATTTTATATAACTTTTTAAAAGGATTTAAAACATTATATAATTAATAATACTTACTTATTACTTTTTAAATTTAATAAGATAAAGTATTTTTAAAATTTAATATTATTAAAATAATAAAACTTATTTTTAATATTAAATAAATTTATAAATAAAATTATTTATAAATTTAAATCTTAAATAATTTTATTAAGAAAATTATTATTTTAATAATAATAAATTTCAATACTATTTTATATTATTAAAATTAAAAAGTTATAAGCTATTATTATTAATTAAACGGCTTTTTTAAAAAGTTATATAAATTTCCTAATAACTTTAACAATATAAGGTTTATTTAATTAAAATTTATATCTTTTAAAAAAGTTAATTTAAATAATTTTAATAATATAAATATTATTTTAATATACCTTTTTGAAAATATAAAAATTAACTAAAAAATTAATAATAATAAAACTAAGCTTTTTATCACATGGTATTTTATACCTAATTATTTAATATAACTATTATAACAATTATAATAAGTTTAATTTAATTAATTAATTTAATTAATTTAATTTAATTTAATTTAATTTAATTTAATTTAATTTAATTTAATTTAATTTAATTTAATTTAATTTAATTTAATTTAATTTAATTTAATT